>NW_011627135.1:3180532-3263660 GCF_000204515.1 Acromyrmex echinatior | reverse complement strand
AAATTGTTTTTTTTTTTTAAATATTTTTGGTGAGTTATCGCGGATTAAATAACAGGATCATTTTGACTTTAATTGCTTATAACTCTATTAAAAATTGTCTCGTATCGCAATTTAAAAAAGAGATTCTTAAAGCTGAAACTTACTCTATCAAGATTATATTTATATTGTTTAATAAGAAAGTAATTGCGGTTTTTATTGATAGATGTCTTTTAAAAAAACGCAATTACTTTCTTACCAACCCAATAGATACATGTTCGGTCACTGGGACGTTTACCTTAGTGATAATTGCTGATATTCGTATCGGATCAAAATTTAAGACTGAGATTGAATACGACCAATCAAAGTAAAGTTCATTAAACTTGGTATTGGTTTTCTTTCTTCTGATATCATATTCAATCTCAATTTCAATTTCAATATCTAGCGAGCATAACGTTATTTGCACACTGCATCGCGTGGATTATTACGAAATGCCGAGCATAGGATTGATTATCGCATTCAAGTTTGGCACCTACGATGAAATACGATTTATAATGATTGATTCCATTGCACTTTCTCGTGACACGTTTATCTAGCGAGAAATGGGAGAAAAAAGAAACTAAAATAAAATTACGTCGCGTGACGGTTGCTTTGTCGTTGCGAACAAGCGTGGCGTGCTTCGACGGGTTTCGACGATGATTAGTTTCCACGGCGATAACGACAACGGCATGTAAATTCGTTTCTATCGCATATGCGATTCTATGAACGACACGCGGAAACGCGGACGCTTTGATGTCCCGATAGTAGACGTGGGATGTCGGTCAATTGTAATTACAGGCGCGTTTAGCGGGAATGGCTTCTACATCCGCATGCACGATACCAGCGACTCGTTTCTATGTATAGAGAGAGAGAGAGAGAGAGAGAGAGAGAGAGAGACAGCGTCATCATTTATTAGGCGCTCTCTGAAATAAATACTCTCAAGTGCAAAGCATCAACTACAACAATGAATAGAAACAAAAAGTAACACTACACATAATCAAATTTAAAAATAAAAATAAAATGAAATTATACGTAAAATAAAATAAAGTAGAAATTAATTTATGTGCGCGAGTACACTCAAGTGAGCATACATTTGAGCATTCGCACTATACTCACATCTCTTAATAACACAACAATTCATAATGAAATGTCGTAATCAATAAGATAACAAGCAGGCTTAATGATAGTATTACTCATATCAAGAACGTGACTGCGTTATAGGAGTAAATGCGCATAGAGTTGCTGTTTACAATCAGAGAAAGGGAGGAAGGGAGGGCGAGAGAGAGAGAGAGATCGTCAATTATTAAGCGCTATAAGATGGTATCTTCTCAAGTACTAACAGTATATATAAAATTTTAAAAGACAGTATGTACAATAAATTTAAATTCAAAATATCTATTATAGAATTACAAAAATAAAAAAAAATAATTTATAGTAATAACGATGTGTGAATATGTCTCAGTATGTGTGTATTTCAAAGTAAAAGTCTATTTATGCACTGAAATTGAAGCATAAAATAGAAAAATACATCAGCTTTTATACAAAGAAAGAAAGAGAGAGAAAGAGAGAGAAAAAGAAAACGTGTGTGTAGAGTGATTTAGATGCACGCCAGTCCTACACGCCATTTGTCGCGTTTTGCGAGAATCGCGTTTTTGCACTCTCTCTCTCTCTCCTTGAGAGTATCTCTCTTTCGACTCGGTGGAGTTAATAATCCACCGGCCAGCGCCGCGCTGTCTGCGCTCAGACCGTTAGAGCAAGCCTCTTCTGGCCTCGGAAGATTCATTAGCATTACGGGACCAGACCGCGTGCACTGTAAACCACGCAAGTCTGTACATCCGGTATTGCCACGGTGCACGCCGCGAGTCTCGCAGACACCTTTAATTAAACGCAGAAAATAATTAACGCGCTTCGTTCGTTCGCGTCCGTGGTGTGGCGCGGTGTCTTTCAAAAATGGAGGACATGCCCGTAAAAACAGTCCGACTCTTCACTTTATTAAAGCAAGATGAAATTTATAATTAGTGTATATCTTGGCGGCGCGTGTTTGTTGTTCCTTTTTTTTTCATTTAATTTTAAAGACTGAAGCGTTTGTATACTTTGTTCACTTTTACACATTTTTCAATCTGACAAAGTGATAGGTTGATTAATCTATTTAAAGCGATTACTCGCTTGAACGCGTACGCATTTATTTTTGTATCTATGTAAATCTATGCAAAGCAAGTCTTGTCATTAAGCAACTATGTCATATTTTGATATTATTATTAATACCGTTCTTACGTTACAATATACTTTTATTACAGTTCTACTTTTTTTTGTGATATTTCCTTATTCTTTAACAATTATATTGGTGGAGAATTAAAAAAGCGCTTAGAACAATCAATTTTTTTATTGTACTATAAGTACTGATTGATACATTAAAATCTGTAGAAAAATCAATAAAACAGTATTAGTATATAAAGTTTTTTAAATTTCCAAAAAATTATTAAGAAATTAGCACTTCAAAAATGTGTATTATTAAGATTAACAATATTTGATATTTTTATAAACATTTAATTAAATGCTACAAATATTTTCGATATATTGTTTTTATTTTATATAAATAAAACTGTTAAATGTCCTCTATTAAAACATATTTTATTTTTCCTATTCCCTAAGGATGTGTTTAAAAATAACAGCTAATTAAAATTTCAGCAATTTCCTAGAACAAGGTATTCTACAGGACATCCTGTATATTAACATCATAATATACCAACCAACTTCAATGATGAATAAAAACTCGTTATTAAAGCTTTTACAAATATGTAAAATTTTTTCACAATTTTATACAATTCAAAACAATAGAAAAATCTGTATTAAAGTTTTGAGTTCCAGATTGCGAACAAAAAATAAAAATTTCACATTGTCGGAGAATCAAAGAATTAAAGAAAACAATAATGTAACCGAAAATGTAACCATTTTCATTTAACTTAATTTTTCACTTTATATCTTATTAATCTCTCTCTCTCTCTCTCCCTTTCTTTCTAAAATAGAGTTGAATAGAGTTGCATATACCTATTGTAAGACTGTCCTATAGTCATCGACCATAATAGTCGCTTCACCATTGAGGCTATTCCTCGAAATTGTTTTCATTCTAGAAGTATCAAAGACTCTGCAAAGACAATAAACACAAATAGAATAGGTATACCAATACGTTCTATTTGTACAAGTATCATTCGAAATTATGCAGGATGTTTTCCAGCGAGAGACACAACCGACACAGTGTAGCACAGTGAATGCACTATTTCACTTTATTTAGCATTAGTAAACAACAAAGATGTAATGATTCATTGTGTCATCTATGTTTCTTATTGGAAAATACCTATAGTTTCATGCCAATCTCAGTCGCTTTTCTTATCGCATTTCAGAATGTATTAAAAATATTTTCAAAGTAAAAATTATAGATTATTCTAGATTACATTTAAAAATAATACAAAAAATGTTTTTGGTGACAATTTATCATCTGGATGAAAAATTATTTTAAAATAAGAAATAGTATTTTTTAATTTGTTTTTTAATTTTCTAATAGAAATATATGGAAATGAAAATTATAAAATATATGAAAATATTGTAATAACAAAAATTTTAATTTTTATAGAAGTATTCTAAGAATTTTAAGTATTCAAGATAATTTATATAACATTACATTGCAATGCAGAGATTAGTTATTCTGTAAATAAACAAAATATTTTATTCATTTCTCCTATAAATCTTATTTCTCCTATAAATTCTTCTATTTTATTTCTCCTATAAATCTTTGTAACTAATCTCTGAATAGTCTTTGCATAAATCATCTTGAATATTTAAAATATTTACACAAAAAAGTTAAAATTTTTATTATTGCTTTATCAATTTTTTATAACAATAAAAACAATAATAACAAATAAAGTTAATAATAATAATAAAAATGTTATTCAATGAAAATAGAATGTTATAAACACAACTTTCATATATATGTTTATTTTTGTAAAAATGAATGCAATACATTCTTCAATGCCTCATACAGCACAAACTAATAGTAACTTTTAAATCAATGTTATAATTTTCTACTCAACAATAATATAACTGTTACGTACAACATGTAGTACATTACATTTATGTTGTTGAGTGGAAAATTATAATATCAATGTAACGTTATACTGTGTTAATTTGTGTTATTTGAAGCGATATTAAAGAAGATATTAGAAACGAATATTGAGACGTGTGCAAACAGACTACTATATGTGAGATTCAGAGAAATACGGAAAACGTCAAAAAATCTTGACCAGCGCATCGAGGTTGACTGTCGGTGCTGATCGAACAAGTCGCGACCCAGTTGCGTTGCGAGTTCGATCACCCCCACCTTTCTAGTCGCGTCGACGTTCGATCCATCTCTCGCAAAATGGAGCTCACAGCTCGAAGTCAGTAACTATCGGGAAAAAAAATATGCGGTGGCTCGTCAATAAACCATGCGAAATTAGAATGCCGTATTTGTGTGCGTGCGCGTGCGACTGGAACAAGAAGAGACTGGCATATTTGCAATCTTTTTTAATGGAGAGGAAACTAGGGCGCTTCAGCAACTCTCTCCCCTTTTTATTGTTCATTATGTTCAAATTATTTTATTATCACTATATTTTGTTTACGTACGACGATGAAATTAACTCGTAATAGGAAGATATTTTTAATTATAATGCTAAAAAAATTTATCCTTAAGGCTTACCGAAGTTTTTTTTATTATTAGTTTTATTTTCTTCAAGAATTTTTCAATTTTAATTATATATTCTTAATCTGTATTTGTATATTCTTATAACAATTATTTGAAAAACACAAATTAAATACGTATATTATTGATAGAAATTGTTGCTTCTAAACCTTGTTACGTATAAATACGCATTAAAATATTTTTTCAGAAGGTACTATTTTTTTAATTATTTTCAAAGTTTTAACTTTATTATTAATTAACAAGAACCTATATGTTCCCATTACAGTTTAAGATAAACATAAGAAATTTTTAAATATGGAAAAATTAAGAAAAAGTTCTCGATTGACTAGAATCTCTATATAATATGATCATTAAAAAAAAATGAGAGCATCAGAAATCAGAGCGTTAGAAAGTTTAGATAACATTTATACTTAATTCGGCTTATTAACAGTTTATATAAAACTTAATAATTATTATAAGTAAGTTTTCTATAACCTACTTTAATTATATTGAGATTATATAGATTATATAAATTACAAGACTTCCAAACATTTATATCCCATAATCCGTTTTGAAGCGATTTATTTTTAAAATTAAATTTATATTAAAATCAATCTTCCTATATATCCTCTTATAAAATCTTTTTGTGTAAGAGCGGTGCTTGCCATTGTTTCAGTGGACACCTCTAATGATATGAAGACCACTTGTAACAACAACAACAACAACGTTGCGAGGCCGCCCTTGAAATCTTTGAAGTGCGCCGAAAAACCCTGTGTAAAAGGTGGTAGATTCTCTCGGATGAAAATACTACTAAATTTGGAACAAGGCTCGAGAACAACCGCGCGCGCGCGCGCGCGCGCACTCCGCATCGACGACGCATCAGAGCGAGCAGCTTGCGACCTACATCGCGAAGGGATCGAGCGTACGCTTTGCTACGGGTGCTGGGTCACTTCCATGAAACAGTGGACGAAAATAGTAGCCGCCTTCTTTGTCCACCCGAGCGTGTACGCGTCGTTACCGTTCGCGTCCTCTTCCTCTCATTCTCTCACCGCTCTTGTCGTTCTCGCCCTCCCCCCTTCACCCCCGGGAGAGGGCTGATGTGGGGATGGCGGTCGGTTGGCGTGGTCGGGCTTCGATCGTGTCCGCGTACAAGGTGGCGGAAAACAGTTACGGACGATAGAACCCCGATCGATCCACGCAGGAAACCACGCCGGATGCTGCGCGTCGCGCGTGGAAATCGAAAGGCGTGCGCTGAAAACGTGGCGCAGTAGTCGTGGCGCCATAGAAATGTCGAGCAGTGAAAGTTGGGGGTGAGAAAAAGAACATTGTTACACCGTGGCTTTCACGCGGAATACATCGGGTCAGGGACGAACGCGCGATAACACAGCGATGAGTCTTATCGTATAACGTAGTCGTTTAATTGTCGGAAACAAAGAATGATAACTGTTCAAGATAGAGATAGTGCGATCGACTTGGAGAATCGTATTACTCGCTGATTTATGTTTCCACCAATGGGCATTAACTTTAATCTTAGTTTAACTTGCCTTTCATCTTTTTCTAGTTTCCAAAATTAGAAAAAAAATGAGGAATAAATTAAACGGAGAATAACATTGGGATGAATTTGATCAAACTCCGATTAATAAAATCAACACTATTTTATTAAGTATATGATACGAATAAAATTATTAAATTAATTAATAGAATTATAGTTATTTAACGTACTAAAAGACGATGAAAAATTGTATATTAGAAATATTGCTTTAAGCGATTCTCTGGCCTATTTTCAAACTAGATTAACTTTAATTTATTCTCTATCTTTTTCTAATTCTTAGAACTAGAAGATAAAAAGTAAGTCAAACCAAGATTAAAGTTAATCTACACTGATAGAAATGGACATTTGCCGGTTGAGTTAACCGCCGTTTAAGTTAATTGGAGTTTACTCACAAGTCGTCCTTATACCCATTTCTATCAATGTAGATTAACATTAATTTCAACTCACTCTTCGTCTTTTTGTAATTCTTAAAATGGAACTAGAAAAAGATGAAGAGTTAGTTGAACCGAGATTAAAATTAACCTATATTGGTAGAACTACATTGGCAATAGACTAATATTTCATTTGTCGTACAGTAAATTTTTCAAGTGTACCTATTGATTGGCTATAAGAAAGAGTTTCTAGAGAAGGGAAGTTCTCTGTTCTACAGTAGCTTAAAACTTTATCGTACACTTTTCATCGAAAAATGAAATAGTGCCCTTAGGCTAATAATTTCATTTATCGTATGACAAATTTTTCAAGCGTGTTAACTGGCTGCATAAAGAATTTCTCAAGTTTCTAGAAAGTTCCTAAAAATAACAAAGACGTCAAAATTGATGTCAAAGTGATGACATATAACGTCAGCTTGATTTGTTAATTAATGCATTCAATAAAAAAAAAGCAGCTTTGTAACTCTTGTGAAATTCTTTAATGTTGATTTACACATTTAAATTTAGTGAGGAACTAAGAGCAAAACCAATCAAATTAAAGAATTTTATAATAATTTTATAATAACAAAGTTGCTTTTTCTGCAAAATGCAGCGAAAAATTTCATTTGTTGTCGTACAACAAATGAAATATTAGCCTTATCCACACATGATACTAAAACGCGCGACGTCGAGGCAATTGAATCAATTTCAAAGACGGTAATCCCGAGTGGAGCGTCATGAACGTTAAGCGCGTCGCCTCTCCAATTGCCTCCTGGATTCATTAAAACGAGCCTGCGAGCGAGTCTTGGAGTCGATTAGCGCTCTTCGCCACTTGATATGCCTACGACAATCGTACAAGCGCAAGTATATACGTGCAAGCAATACGTGTATTTCAATTTCAGGAATATCTTTTTATCTCGCCGACGTATATATGTCGTCACATCGAGCGGCACGTGTAAGTGTACGAAGTGACCTTAATATTTCACGACAAACGGACAGGTCTCATCGAGTGCGGTTACATAGCTTCTTCGAGGGAAAACGATCGATTCGCCTTGCACAGAAAAGCCTTCTATTTCCTTATGTCCGTTTTAGAGATTCTTAAGTAAGAATTGGAAAAACTTTGATTCGTCATATTTAGGATGATATTTAAGATAAAATGAGATATATGCATAAGGCAAAATGAAATAGGATATCTATTGTATCTTATTATGTCTTATGTGTCACGTTTCGAGGCATTATTAAAAATGTAAAATTAAATGTAAAATTAAAAATGTAAAAATTCCGTAGATTGTTTTATTATTACGTCTGAATATTTATTATATAAAAATTGAACATAATTTTTTTATTAGTTTAAGACTTATTTAATTTTTTTATTATACTTGCTTGGATTCTTATGTGAAGTTTTATGTCAAAATAAACTGATCTTAGCGACGCCATCCAAGGTCAAACTGATGAGATCACTATAATAAGTATACAGTAAAATATAATAAATATATACCAATAAAACAGTAATAAATGCTTGTACAAAAGTTTATTTGGATCCACTTACTTATTTAAAAGTTATGTACCTAAAACTGCAGCAAATACGATCATTGTGCTGCATAAACTATTAATAAGCCAAATTATTTGTTTCTTGCAATTAATTTCAGGGTATTCACGATCAAAATTTTTTTGCTGATATCGGCTATATTGGCTAATATTTACTCCTTTCATAGACATAGAATAAAAAATATACATATACTACACTGCCTACATCACAAAAATTTCTGGTTAAAGATGGATGAACTTATCTTGACTAGAATCATAATAGATTTAACTATAAAATTTGTCCATTTCTTCCATTAGAATTCCAATTAATGCATCTCTTTTTCCAGTAGTCTTTTTTGATATGATACTTTTAAGTAATACAACCATACGTCCTTTAGTCCCCCAAACAATTTAAGACGGTGTCCATCTTTTACTTTAAAAGATTTCTGTATTCCGTCCAATTCGGACATGGCGGTTGTGGCAAATCGATTGTGACTCAACACAATTCGACCGTTAATTCATCGCAAAAACCGAGAATGATTAAATCACTGTCACTTCCTCGGCCTGAGCATTTAACCCTGGGAACAATGACGCGCAAAGAGGATGGCCTACTACGCGGACGAGCGTATCACCGAGAAATCGGAGTGTAGTTACGAGCGTGCGTGCTTATGCGCATGTACATTTGCCATAAACCGGATGCCCGCGAACAGAATTATGCAACCTGATGCGGTGAGGCATTTCATCCGAATTATATTGAGTTAGCGGAATTGTGCTCGCCGCTTATATGGAAAACTTGCATTCTGCGTTTCTAGTTATTCAAATTTCACTCGATGTCACACGACAATTAATCGCATTTACGTGCATTTCACGATGTATCGTATACGAACATATCGTCGAAATGTCAAAGATGAAATCGTACTCTACTTACTAATCGATATATAGTATCGATATATCTTTCAAATCCCTTTCCGTGATTTGCGGCGAAAATGTTCGCTCACACGAAAAGAATGATTTTGTTGAAATATCTAAAAATTTAGCACAGAGATCTGAAAATAATTTTGTTAGACCATCAAAATAATTACGTAGAAATCTCAAAGATGAGAGAAAAGTTGCAAAAAGTTTTGACATTCTTAACAACCAGTTTGAGCGTATTACATAATTATTTCGATAGTCCAAACAAAATTATTTTCAGATCTATATTTAGCTAAATTTTCAGATGTACCTATACTTCAGCAAAATCGACCTTCCCATATTTATTTTTACTTTCAGCGATCCTATAACAGAGTCTGGTCACGAATGATTTTGACAAAATTCTATACAAGAGAGAAAAGTATATATACTTCTTCCCTGTGTACATATATACTATCTCACTTTAATTTATATCGCGCGCGTTTCATTCTAATTTTAATTGATTATAAAGTAAAGTAATATACAATTGAGTCGGAACAAAAATTTGTAGTGCTACTTTATTTGATGTATGATGTTTACATGTTTAAAAAAAAAATGGCAACTAGATCATTCGATAGAGCAAAGTTTCAAGCTTAAAAATCTGTTTTTTGAATTTTGGTACGATGATTTTTAATAGAATTATAAACAATGAAAGTTCTAAATGTTCTTTTATTAATTCAGTAACGCGATAATTCAGTAACAAAAACTCTTAGAAAAATTTTTTTAAACTGTTCTGTAAGAAAAGATTTAAGCTTCCACGTTAAGTAGCAAAAATCTTCGCAAGTTTTTTTGGACGTGACAGGTCCACAAAGTGACAAGAAAATTTCTCATTATGTTCAGCTCGTAATTTTATACGTAAAAATTATCAAACTTATACAGGAATTAAAAAGAATATAGTGACCTTTCGAAAGAAGAGATTATCAACTCAAGAGAGCTTCAAAACTCTTTCTTAAACTTAAATTTAGTTTTTAATTAAAAATGTTTAATTTATAATTTATAATTTAAAATGTTTAATTAAAAATAAAATAAATTTTTTTAATTTTTATTGAACTGAACTTGAAGTTGAAGTTCTTAGTGCTACAAACTATTATTTCAACCCAATAGATTTAACTTTAATTTCAGTTTAGTACACTTTTTGTTGTTTTTTAGTTCTAAGAATTAGACAAAAATAAAGATCAAGTTAAACTGAGACAAAATTTCACATTGCGTTGATAGAAATGAACATTAGCTACGCATTGCATAATCCGCGAGCCGATCTCTCGTTCGAGTGAAAATCAAGAAGAATCACGTACGGATGCGCGTTTTTTTGCGTCAACGAAGACGATGCTACAAAGAAGAATCTTTGCGACGGTGGAAGAGGTATCCGGCAGAAAATGTCGGCGAATCGTGATGAGTAATTGGACACGCGCGAGTGACCTTGGCGTTACAATATTTTTATCGCGCCGCGGTCTTTATTGGAGCAAATGGCACGTTGGTCGGAGGATTCCGGCCACAATTAAACTCCACGCAAACTCCACTCGGATTTGTTTTCTGCTGCGCAGATAAAAACGCGACTCGCGCGGATAAAAGCGCGACTGTTATTTCAGGAAACGCCAGGTGACTCCGACAATCTCCAAACGGTGTCTAATTATTGATGGAATATCGAGTAAATTTCTGAGAATGCGAGCAAATTCATATTTGACGATTCGAGACTATACGAATCGCTCCTGTTTTCTCCGAAAGAGAAGGAAAAAGTTACGATGAATGTTGGCTGATCAGCAAACGTTGTTATGCGAAAATATAGGAAATTTCGCTTCAGGTGGTGACTTATGTAATAGGCGACAACGCGTGAGTCGCGTAATTAACGCGATAGATAAGTGTTCAGTCGTATATACATTTGTCGTGGCTCTCACGTGAACAGCACAGGTAAAAACGTGCAGTTTATTCTCCATAACCGTCGATTCCACACGGCATGTACGCGATAATATCGAAAAAATAAAATTTGAAAGTTAAATATATAATAAAATGCGAAGTCGCAGATCTGGCAAGTCGTACTTTTCATAGAGTGCGAGCATCGCAAAATCTTCGTATTATTTTCAGTCTATTTGAAGCGCGATTACTGAGACATTTACAGTTTTCGAGTAATTATTAATAGAAGCTATATAACTTTGACTGTAAGCATAAGACATCCTCAATTTACTGCATTTTTTTGAAAAAGACGTAATGAAATAATTAAAGAAAAACTAATATAAAAAAATCAAGAAAATATTATAATTTTTATAAAAATATAAATATTATACTATTTTTTTTAATGAAATTATTTTTTATTAAGCAGATATTAAAATGTAAAAGGTTTACTTTATTTTATGGGGATGCTTTATATAGTTTATATACTTTTGGCCAAGGCTGCGAATGCCTTCTAGCCAAGATTAAATTCAAGAAAAGAACATAAGTGATGGAATATTCTGGTTAATCTCAAGATTTTAACAAAATTTTAAATCGATACTCAATTGCAGAAATAATTGAAAGTTGTAAAAGAACGGAAAATAATAAATATAAAATTAAAATAGAGTTAATAAGAGTCTCGCACGGACGATAAAATTATATTTGATAAAATATAATAAATAATTAATACATAAGAAAATTAAACGTTTTTTGGCTCAAGTTTGAGCTATCTTCAATAATGTATTGTAGTATTTTAATTATAAAGAAATAATTATTAGCCCTTATTTCGACTTCAAAATTCGTTATTTATTCGTTTAAAAAGTGATAATTTCCTTCAATGTTCTTTCTAGTCAGAGAAACTAAAAGGAGACATCCGGAGGCTTTGAAATATCCGCGTGTATCAAATGTTTCCAATTAAACACGAGCTTCTGAGAAATGACTTCTTTGCACTTTGATCGCGACTATCCATCAATCGGAAAAATTGTTAAAGCTATTTTTGCATATCGCTAGTATCAATAGAAAATCTCAAGTCACTGCAATTCCATCGGTTTCGGTGTCTGGCTAGGTGCTGAGGACATAATACTCCGATCAAAGTTCAACGAGATCGCATCGATCACGAATAAACCTCTCGATCACACGCATCAGCTGGCTAGACTGGTCGCTAACTTACGCTCGTTTTTCCGCGTTTACCGGCTGTGCGTCGTGATTTCTCAAGAGAGTCTTCGGGTAGACGAGGTCCCTATACTCCACGCATAATGACTAGGCTTGGTGTGTAGCAGCGCGTATGCACCAACCGCATTAGGCGTGCGTTACATTAGCACGTGACTGTTGGACTGTTGGCGTTGAACGATTACGTAAACGCGCCGTGACAACCGTGGTCAATGTCAAGGTCGATAGCGCTACACCGACGTGTAGTCCTCACGAGCGCATATCGGGAATTCTGAAATCGATTTTATCGAAAAAGAAAACCAAAGACGGATTACTAGACGGATTTGTTGTTTCTATGATATGGAAAAAGTATTTTAAAAAAATTTTTTTATTCCGCCGCAGCTATTGGCAAAGCCAACCAGATCCATTAAATTTAAATTTTAAGTCTGTGCAACGTATTGCCGAAAGCAGCACATTATAGAACAACGAAAGAAATCCCTTTATTTTATTTTCAATCAAAGTAATTGTTCTTTTTATTGCATCATTGGATTGAAAGATTTCCTTTCGACAAACTATAATAATTACCAGTCTTTACGACGATCGACATGCTTCTATTGACAAGTATGATAATGGCTTGATATGAAAAACAGCTTTTTTATTAAGGCTGTGACACACAAATGAAAATAAGGCAGTTAGATATAAGCGAATCAGCCAATTACAATAAAAGACGTAAGGCAATAACGTAAGCAGTAGCAAATGTTGATTTGCTTATAGTGGAAAAAGTCTGATTGCATTAATTGAAATTCTAGTAAAAAGTAAACAAAAACAGAATTGTACAGTTAAATCTATTATAATTCTAGATAATTCGAGATAATCAAATGTCCAATCAAGATGATCGAACTTCTGATTGATATTGTATAATTAGAATCTACTGATTTGTTCATTTTCATCCAGAAATTTTTTCAACGTACTGTTTACGTTTTACTGTTTAAATTTTCGTATGCTACTTATAGCCTTGGAAGTATCAACATCCATAAAAGAATAAATTCACAAATGATCGTCATTTTTACGTCAGAATTGACTCCAATACTGATCTAAGATACAGTGTGTCGCGCCGAAGTTCGAGATTTGCTAGATGTTTAGGAAAAGAGTTGCTCGATAGCAATAAAGTTTCCGTTAGGACTTTATATGAACTTTATACGAACGCAACAGCTGCGACGATGAAGAAAAAGAATGACAGGGAAATGCTGCTGCGTCTGCATCTGCTATCATAGATGAGACGCGTCAACCGGGTCGTCAGTGCAATAAAGAACCGACTAATAAAGCGATAAGTACGGTCGAGCGAATCGCGAATCGCGATTCGCACACGCGATCACGGCATGCGCGACCAGCGCGACTCGATGCATGACTGCGGTTACGTAAGGCCGATACTCGCGTAACAACGAGAGAGATGCGTTCCAGGATCTGTGCGCTCTTTGTTATGTGCAAACGAGCCTCGATACATATGCGCAGATGGAACGATAAAGATTTACTCTAACATAAGCGTTTCTATTTTAACGTTCCGTGATATTTATCCTTTAAGTAGGTAAGTGGAATGCTCGGAACATCCCAAACAAATAGAATTAAATTTATATTATTTATATTTTTATAAGATAGAGGAATATAAAAATAATTAATTTTAAGACTTCTGGGCCATTCTTTTTACTCGTATTTTCCTTTTCCAGAACACTTTTTAAAATAGCTATGCGTAGAATGCTGTAGCCACCTACCTACTTAAAGATTAAAATAGCGATGTGAGGAAAGGAGTTTGCGAAATTGTGACGTAGAGTTCGACGGTCGGTCGACGATTTCTCGGAGAATAATACACAAAGAATACAAAGAGAGACAAGGGATTAGAATCGCGTATGAGCAAAACGCTCACTAAAGGTAAAAGATTAAAGACAATTGTTATAATGCTTGCTGATGCAGGATGACTAATTGCCAGAGAGGTTTGACACCTTGTTTATCGAATGAGCAAATCGTTACGTAAAGCCGGCTCGTGCAAGAACATGACCAACATTGCCAACGAAGTGGTAACTTCGCCAGGATGAAACCGGGTCTTTGCGTCATCGTACTTCGCCCAAAAGTACTTCGGAAACAGACCCCAATTCGAAGTTGCAGTAAAAAACATTTTGTATCCGTATTAAAATCGATTAAAATTTTAACACATGCATATATATTTGAGTATTAATTTAATATAATGTGATTATGTTATAATAGTTGAACATTTTAATGTATTAAATTAACTCAATGTTTCTTAATGCTAAAGTGACACACTTTATAAATAAGTCAATAATTAACATTAATCTTTAATAATTATTTTAAAAGATAAATTCTAAGTAAAGTGTGTGTTAATGTAACATATTATTAATGTTAATTTTACATGTTAATTTAATATTGTATAAATTATAAATGTTAATTTTACTGAAGAAATATGCTTCCACAATTTGCTTACAAATTATATTAATTAATTTAATTTAATTTAAGATATAATTATTATATATTAAATAATATACAATACATTAGTATTACGTCTTTTTTGTTAATTTTATTATTTAATATTTGTGTCACTTTCTAATATATTTATCTTGTGTTAAATTAACATAAAAATTTGGGTACACCATTTGAAACATAAAATGTGTTAAATCTAACACAAATTTTCAAACTACATACGAATTGATATAATTTCAAATAAATTTCTAAAAAGAATAAGAAATCTAATTGAATTAAAAGAGCAATAAATTAACGATCTATGACGTCCGTTTCAATTCTCATTCGAGAAATTATTTCTTAACGACTCAGAGTTTCTCGCAATCAGAAATACGTTAGACATTATTATATTCATTGTCCGTAGTTTTACGTAAGCGTGTTAATAGATTACGCGTTACGTAAATGTTTCCATAATTGGATAAAAAATTTTTATTGAGATTTAAGAGACAATTTCTCGTTGAAAAAAAACCCGAAGGTTAAAATTCAAACGATTCAAACCAAAAAGTCTCTAATATCAATTTATGTACGTGCCAACGTTTGAAAAGACACGAGAGTTAACAAGATGCGCATATATCATACATAATAAAAAGGTTGCGACGTTTATTGCATCGTGTTATTTCATTTCCTTTATTTTATGGAGGAAGAGACATCCATTGGAAAACTGATGATTCGCCTTGCTGCGGAAGTTCCTACATTATTGCCATTCTCTCAACGCTCTTTCTGCCAAGCTGACATCAAGCTGACGTAATCTCATGTCGCACAACGCGCGCGCACGCATACAATGACTTACTTTGTTGAACTTGCGGCGCGTTCAAGAGTTTGTGTAAGGTAATACGTTATCTATGTTTTGCAAACAGTCCCGTCCGCGGGCCACGCAACGTAAACAAGTCGAACCCAGCGGGACCGCTTTTGAACTGAGCTGCACGTGCAAGCATCATCGGCGAGAGATTTTTTCACGAAACCGATTTTCCACGAGAGCGATCTCGGCTACGCTCTGATAAGTTTAGAAATTTTCGCCGCTTTATACAGAGACGCTCCCGGAATTTTCTGCGAGAGAGAGAGAGAGAGAGAAAGAAAAGTTCAATCAACGAAAACTCTCCTATCGTCAACATGTTATGAAAACATTCTCTCTCTGTTCTCCAAAAAAAAAGAAAGGCGCGAGATAACATTGTTGAAAAATAAATTGTGGGAGTTTATCGACTTCGATAATTATCTGTAAAAGTGCTCTTATCGCACGATTCACTTGGCACGAAGCCCGCTCATAAATCCAATAAGTCAGCATCCAGAGAGATGTCGCGTAAACAAACTATGCAAAACAGCGAAGAGATGCAGCATCCAGTCGGAGAATGGATTCAACTGGCCGTGCGCATATTTTCTATCATTAGAAATAGCTTTGGCGCAAGATGACGTCAGCGGTTGCAGAAAGAAAACGATTCGTAAAACGCTGCTTTACAGTAGTAAACAAGAGGCTTGTTTTTTATTCCTGAATTATATTAAATTGTACTGGAACTTTCCTTCTCGATTTTGCTAAATATCAAATGTATAATAAAAAAATAGAATAATAATCAAACATATTTTACTTTAAATTCAAAATGTACACTAGCTTATCTATAAAAAAAAAAGACTTGAATATTGTAAGATCTAGGGTAGGAGTAAATAATTGAGAATATGAAATCCTGTCAAAAGATAATATGTCAACACGTAAATAATGAATACGGATTATTGAAAGATAAATTAGATCGTGATAAAATCGATTCTTAAAAAAAATACCAAAAGTCGCGGAACAAAAGTGCAATTAAAGTTTCACTATAAATTTTTGAAGCATTTGATCAATCAGAAGAAAGAATTTTACAAATTGATCAAACAAAGAAGACCTCAAATAATTACCGTATCCAAAAAGAATCGAGACATAGAATTCGAAATAATAAAAAGAAAGAGATAGGTCGGAGGGACTCGATCGGTGGATAAGACTTAAGTTAATCTGTACAAGAGACTGTCAATAAAATGACTGCGTTAATATGTGATTTAATTTATAATTAAAAAAAACTAAAGATTCTATTATTATTTTATAATCACTCGTTTATCTTGACACAATCAGAATCTTATTTTCAGAGTGTCAAAAAAAAATATTGAAATTCAGGGGTACATTCAGGAATTTTAAGTATATTTCATCCTTGCTAAATATGAAACCTATTTTTTTTTTTTTTTTTTTTTTTTTTTAAGAAAATTCTGAACTGATGTACACTAATGCAACAAGTTGGAGAGAAACAAATATAATTTGTTTTACTTCAACTAATAACAACGGTACCAGTTCAGAACTTTCTTCAAAAAAGAACAGATCTAAGAATAAAATGATACCCGGGTATCATTTTCAGATGAAGTTTCTGAACGCAGTTCAGGAATCATCGAGATATTATTGATTTCGAGCTTCCTGGGTTTCTAGGCCGGTTTGTTATTCATGTCCACCTGACATGAATAACAAACAGATAAGATAACGAAGCTGAGTGCCGCGTTCGTAGTACAATCGGTCGTATAATTCCATGTAAATATGTAAATATTTATGGACCATGAATCAAGGTCGATTAATCACGATGCGTTACACGCATCGTTGTCGTGTGTGACGTAAATTAATCCGAAATACTGGTCAATCGGTAATTTGCCGACCGCACACCGGCCACAAATGCTGCGCACGCGGAGACGCAGTCGCCATTCAAGGTTCTTCACGCTTACATACGTTCGTCCCGCATTGATACATGTAACATCGCTCGTTTGTGCGCTGATCGTGTGCGTTACAACGACGACGCACATGTAGGCGCACCCCGACACTTCACGCACACATGCGCTCGCGCACGTGCGCTTATCAAAGAGCGCGCTGTGTGACGTAATCCGAGCATATACCGCAGGCGACGCCGGGTCTGGCGAGTCGGCCGATGGCCGCCAACCAATAGGAACGACCACCTTCGTTCTCACAATACTTTCCTCTGACCTCTCTCTTGTTTCCTATACGATTTCTATCTCTCGTTTTTTTTGCATCGCTCGCTCTCGTTCTCCCTCTCGTCCTGAACTCGTGGCAGGATCAAGGATACCGCGCGACAAGAGTACTCAGGAATCTTTCCTGAATATTAGGTCACGCTCACGACGGTTGGCAAATTCCTCGAGCGAAATGAAAGGCGCGAGTCATTAAATAAATTTTGCCGCGGTCCTTGAAGTAGCCTAAGGATACATTCACGTAGACTAATTTTTCGTGTAACGCATATTACGAACCAATCACGTTCCATCTTTTATTATACGAATTTGGAATATTTTTATTGTTACGCAATATACGTTACGTGGAAGATATTAGTTATGTGAACGCAGCCTTATTAACGAGCTCGATTATTATTTGCATTACACTAAACTTTATCACACACAAAATGACATAAGCTATGACAAGCACAGCAAAGGCCGCTGGTTCAATTATTATTTTATATATTATGACTTGATACAGCAGCCGAAATATGTCATTATTTGAAACTCTCAATGTATGTAATATCAATTGCAAAGTTTAATGTATTTTGTTATTATGTGATTGAGATTTTATCGTTCAACTTCTTTTTTGTTTAAACTTCTTATTTTATATCTGTTTTTATGCAACAAGTTTTACAAGTTGATTCTTATATCCCTTTTTTTCATTTTGTTATTATTATCTTTTCTTTATCTTTTCAATATGGCGTCTTTATGCTCATTGATCCAGATGTCTTATACTACGCTCATGCAGCTTATGTCATTTTGTATATGATAGGCTTAAATGTTGTTATACATAAAATTAGCAAAGTTAACTAAAAATATATAGTAAATATTTAATAATGATGTCATGTTATTTAATAGCATACACACGTATCATTTTCAAGTTATTATATATATTGTACCATATAGATACTTTATATAAAGCTATCGTTTTCAATGTGTAATTCAATATAGTAGTAAGTATGTGACCGAATTTATTATTAAAAATCTTTGTACGAGAATAATTTTTGTCATCGAACGCGAAATTCTCCTCTCTTAGCCCTCTGGAAATGATGGTGGATCAATTGGATCAACTCAATTATAAAGTTCTAGATAAAAATGTCAAATAATTCAATTTTTTTTATAATATGTTACATTTATGTTACACAAATTTGAATGATTGTTATTAAAATAAATCCTCGTCAATGTAAAATTTTCATTATTCATTCGCAATCTTCAAACTTCAGTGCAAATTTTTATATTGTTTCGAACTGTATAAAAATATGAAAAAATTACTTGTGAATTTAATAATGAATTTTTACCATCATAGAAGTTGAATTTATTTTACATATTTTTTACATATTTTTTTACAGATCTAAATTTATCTCACAGAACTCACAATCAAAAAAATCTACCGTATCTTTGAAGATACAACCTTTAAAGGTCTTAAACTTTTAAAGATCCAACATTGCCGGCGGAAGATTAATATTATATTTTAATATGCATTCTATTTTATACGAGTTATATCATTTTCGTTCCCTGAAATTAATGCTTTTTGAATTATCATAAGATAAATAGAATTTACAGACGCAATGTCAGTAACTGTGTTACAGATTTTGACATCAGTGGAGGGTTAAAAAAGTAGAAGTCGTTCGCATCCAGACGATATTCTATTTCTGGATATCCTTCCGATTTACAATATGCAAACGCACGATATTTCAAAGTCATGTCACAGGTGTGCCAAGTCCAATTCAGTGATCAAATTTCTCCTCGCAGAATTTTTGTTCTTTTACTCAAATTGTTTTTTCTCTCTCGTTCTAAACTTGTTTGCAGGATCAAGGATATGTATCAACACTTGCACTAGCTAGGAATCGTTTCTGAATACTGGGTCACGCTCTGCGGAGTTGGATAAATTCCTCAGGCGAAATGAAAGGCATAGCACACACAAGCCGTTAAGTGAATTTCGCTAGTGCATGTGATTCTTAGAATAGTTTCATCAATTTTTACAAGAATAATCGTTAATTGACTGCTTTTCTTCAATGTTTCTGCCAATGTACTTTAATATTCAATCTGCAATCTGGGTCTTTTTTATTATTCCATTTTTATTTTTAAAAAAATGTAAAAAAATTCAAGTTACTTTGCAACAGAGCTGGGAATGTATTTAAAATACTTTTATTTGAAAAATAACATTTGTAAGACAATTGTATTTTGTATTTTATGAGAGAATATAAAAATATTTTGTATTTTAGTATTAATAATAATAGATTGAAAATATTTTGTATTTCAAATACTAATATTGACACAATCAATCGTATTATTTGAATTATAAAACACAAAAAACTTTTAATCTTTCGATTTTAAATATAAAATACGTGATACTTTCATGTATTCCACTGAAATAAAAAATACAAAATAAGTACAATTTGTACCAAATACTTTCTTAACTCAAATATTAAAACTTTTACAAATAAAACTAAATAAAACTAATAATTTTTAATAAAACTTTTAGTAATAAAATTTTTATTAAAAATTAAAATTTGAAAAAAATGAGAAAGAAATTTAAGAGTAAAATTTTGTGCCAAAAAGACTTAAATTGCAGATGGAGAATTAACTTTAATCTCGGTTTAATTTACTCTTTATCTTTTTCTAGTTCTAAGAAAACATAAAGAATAAATTAAACCAGGATTACAGTTAAATCAATATTGATAGAAATGGATTCATGTATGAAAATCTACGTTTCAATTTCAGCATATAATCATACACTTCATATACACACACATACACACACACACACACACACACACACACACACACACACACACACACACACACACACACACACACACACACACACACACACACATACACACATTCGTTTTAATATTTATAATCGATAATTTATATGCAAATTACATTTTTCTCATATTCATAACACTTGGAAGGACGTTATGAATATCAGATTTCATTTATTGTTAGCTTGACCATTTTGTGAAACCCAATTTATTTTGCGAAAAAAAACATCGGAATAGCAGCTTCAAAATTACTGTATTATTTTCTCAAACGATTGTCAAGATTGAGGTTGATCGTCAAATGTGAGCTATGATAACTCATCTATTTTTATATTTACTGTCCAACATTGTTATGTTGCGAAGTAGAATATTCGCGATTACGGAA
Source organism: Acromyrmex echinatior (assembly GCF_000204515.1). Next base: position 3,242,737 of record NW_011627135.1, on the reverse strand, counting down.
ATTGTCGTTCCTTGTCCTTGAAATACCTCTGTGAGCACACCATGATGCAGGCAAAACCAATTGCAACTACTGTGCCACGCAATAGATTTTGCTTTTCGAACAGCGATCAGCGAAATTGGATAATGCTACGAGTGCGATGATATGACTGACTCGAGTTTTGTTCATTTCCCTGTGCATGTTTCGATCATCCGATACGTTCGATTATATTCCACGTAGAACTTTCAAGTCTCGAATTTTATTGGAAGGTTCAAATATTCACGAGCCGCGCATGTTTTACGCGTCGATCAGTTTGTTTCGCTGACGTTTCCTTCTCTCAAGTCCCTCCTGTGAGTCAACTTGATTTCAAAAAATAATATATTTATTCCAAGACGTGAATATAAAAAGATATAAATGTATCAATAATTGAATGTGCCCATGTGATTGAAAAATCAACAATATATTTGTCAATAACAAAAAATGACAAAAAATTAAATATTTTGTATCAAAATCAATAATAAATAAAACATAATTTTGATTAAATTATTGTGAAAAAATTGTTTATTTCAATTGTTTGTCAGAGACAATCATATTTTCATTCATTTTCTTATCATCTTCAGCAAATAGTATTTATATTTTCGAATTGTTTAAACTATATTTGTATTGTATTTATCTAAACACGTAGTGTGTTTCTTATAATTGTAAGAAATTGAAAATTGAATTAAAAAAGTACATTTTTAAAAATTCAATTATAATAGTGATACAATATAGTCTAATATCAATGAAATATCAAATAAGATAAAAAATACTATATGATTATTTTTTAATCACTGACAAAATAAAATTTTATGTGGATATTAATTCCTTTTGTAATGCCACTAATTAATAATCAATAATGTATATAAAATTGGTCATATCTTCTCATTTATATATATAGTTTGTCGGTCAAGGACAATTTACTTCATGAAACGATAGGCACCCTAAAATATGGGACCGGTGTATTGTTAAAAAAAGTAGCATAATATTAATGATAAGATAGAACTAACGATATGTAAATAAATTCTAGCCTAAACATGTTCCTTTACGCTTCGAATTAGTTACAAAATAGCTTCCAACAATTCCAACAATAAAAAATATATCGGAAATTAGAGTAATTTGATATATGAAAAGAATGGTTTTGCTGAAATATTAAAAAATTTAGCTAGCTACAGATCTAAAACTAATTTTATTTGTACTATTAAAATTATGTAAAACATTTAAAGTGGTTACTAGAATGTTAAATCAAAAAGTTGCAGCATTGTTGCATTCATCAATGTTTAAGCGTTCTACATAATTATTTTACTAATCCAACTAAATTATTTTCAGATCTGTATCTAGCTAAACTTTTAAATACTTCAGCAAAGTCATTCCTTCACATGTTTTATACAGAGAAAAGATTTTAGTGTACATTCCTTAGACATTCGCGCCCATAAACTCTTGTCTCTTTTCTTTTTTTAATTCGTAGTTAATTACTGCTTGCTGCTATGCACTGATTGCGAAATACTCCGAATGTCCTCAGTACCTCTAAGACCACAAATGTCGCAACGCTCAAACACAACCGCCATTCCTATTACCCCCAGGCTCCTGCGAGTCAGAGAAAGCGCGGTGCTTCTGGCACACAACACATACATATAGAACATATAATATTTCTTTCCTCGTTTACTCAAATCAGCAGAAGAATCCACCACTATCTCCAAATTTCGTGATGCGTGATTACATCATGCTGCAAATGAATTCTCGGTGTGTATACGCATTATTCAGGAATACACTCAGTCTTTCATGAACATGAGAGATCGTCGTTCACGCAATTGAAGGCACAAAGTTTGCCTTCAACGTGCCAACATTTATCCGGCCAAGCACACACTCATGTGTGTTCTCTTCTGCCTTCCCGTCCCTTCTCTCTTTCTCTCTCTCTCTCTACATCCTCCTCTCGATAGGACGCCGCTATTATTCGCAATGGAGAACCGGAAATGCTCGATCACTTTCTACTACTGATCATGTTCCACGTACCACGTTACTCATTGATCCTGACGACTATAAATTGGGTCGCCTAGAAGCCGATCGTGCACATCGTGCTATCAGCAGAACTATAGAGAAAGCATAAGATGGACGGGAAGTTTCAAGCACAGGATACGCGCGAGTAATATTCCGATTAGGATGACTACCAGATCTATATATTTCGATTTAACGTTTAACTGCGGCAGCTGTATTTAACTCTTGACCGAGTTATATCCAAGAGTTTCTGATACTTTAATGTAATACTGAGTTTACGAAGCATATTGTTCTCTTGAATCCTTTCGATAAAAGTACACAGAAAGAACTTAATTTTGTTGAAGTATCTAAATTAACTAAGAGAATATTTAACCGAGATAAATGTATTTAAAATACATATAATATATCAACATCTAACTTTGACTGTAATTGATGTTTCTCTTATTTAGTTGATGCATTCATATAAGCAGTCCTGTTTTAAATTAATATTGTCTAATATTGTCTAAAAATTTAGCTAGATATAGATCTGAAAATAATTATGTTGAATCATCAAATAATTACGTAGAAATCTCAAGCATGCTGAAAAAAATTTTAATATTCAATAGGAATCAGTTTGAGTGTCTTACATAATTATTTTAATAGTTCAACAAAATTATTTTCAAATCTGTCTTTCGATTAAATTTTTAAATACGGATCTGAAAATAATTTTATTGGACTATTAAAATAATTATGTGGGACATTCAAGTTGCTTACAAGAATATCAAAACTTTCTTCACAACATTGCTTATCATGCTTGAGTTTTCTACACAATTATTTTGATGATCAAACAAAATTATTTTCAGATCTGTATTTATGTAAATTTTTAGATACTTCATCAAAATCATTTTTTCTGTGCAGATTTTAATGATTAACTTTGATCCTTGTAATTAATAAAAAAAAAATTATTTATTATGAATTATTCGTGGACGAATTTTTGACGCCAAAATGCGTCGCGTCTAAAAGGAAATCGCGAATCTGACGAGATCTGCTTTTACGTCGCAAAATCTGCGCCGGAAGGCTCAAAAAGAAACATTAGCAGCTTCGACTATTTTAAGCGTAATTCGCTGTGATAATTTTAGCGTATGGAAAATATGCCTCGTGTTACACGTCGGCGCGTGGAAACGCTCGAACGATCGAGTCGCGGACTTAATTCTGTCGGTCATTAAAGAAAACGCGGATCGCGATAAGGGAATCGTTTTACCGATACGGGTGTGAATGATGTCTTAACTTTCTCGGATTTGCTTGCCTTACGTCGCACCTTTTACGATCACCGAACGCGGAAAACATTTGGCGTTTACTTTCATTGATTTTATCCGGATGCAGAATGGAAAGGTCACTGACTCGCGTAAGTCACACTGCGATTACCTCTGTCGTCGTTTTCCCGATATCGATCCAGTCGATCTAAAACGCTCATTGATTTAGTCCGGAAGCTTATAGGACCGAGCGGTTCTCATCGGTTTTACCACGCTGTGAACATTGAGAACTATGAGAAATTGCATCGGGAAAAGTGAGGATATCGTAATTCAAACGCGCTATTAGATATCACCCAAAAATCCGAATGGATCTTTCAAAAATAAATGGATAATTCTTATATTAAGTAATCATTCATTATTTTTTTAACGCGACAAAATAACGACAAATTCTACAAAACAGAGATTGTACGCCACAGAATTAATAACTCAAATACGCGTCCCAAAAATTTGAGTAAATCTTCCTGGTAGAAATTAGCAATTTTCTTACACTCATACTACTTTTATTGTAAATACCGTATTTTCAGTAGTTGTAGCAATACTATGTAGGAAATGGACAAGTACTTAATAATAAAGTTTTATTTAGTAGTAAACTGAAACAGAGAAAAAAAAATATACAGGTAATACTAGATCTTCCTAATTATTGTATTAATAAATTATTATCAGTCATTATTAAACTGCGTAAACAATTTCTTATTCTGTTTTTGTTTAATGAATAGATTCAAATTTTTCGTATTTTTTTGTATGCAGCAGTAACTATAGACAGTGTTGTTGTTTCAGATTGGGATCTTAAGTAGTTTTACTTCTTAATTATTAAACAGAATTAATATAACTATCCAATAGTTATATTAATTCTGTTTAGTTAGTTAGATAATCAAATGATGGTTTATTTTCTTAACGGAATAACGATAAGACCAATCTCGTGATAAGTGAATATCAATGTAATTTGTATCAATTTACGTCACCGTTATCTCGTAAACAACGATTGTCTCCTTTGGTCGATAAGGATAAAGGCTATCCGAGGCGAGCAATTGCGCACATATAATATTAAACTGCATTGTCAACACCAGTCAGGACTCGTCAAGACGCAGCAGATGGTCTCTTTTACCTAAGAATCGACGACCGTTCTTGGCGGAAGCGACGTCGCGATGTCTATTAAAAAAAAAAAAAAAGAAAAGAAACGAGAAATAGAAATGAGTGCGGCACAACGAAGAATCCGTTCGGATTCGCGCAAACCGGTGGGGATAAATCGCGAGGAAGCAGCTGCTCGAACTATACGATGGCATCGCGGGCGCAAGTTGGCCGATTTCCAGGACATTGTCTCTTGACTGAATGCAACGCGGATAGTCACCGGGCTTGCACAGACCCGGAAGATTCGCCGGAAAACCAGCGATCACGCTCGTCACGCCGTAGCAGCGAAGGGAAAACTCTCGCAGGGCGATTGAAGACACTGACCAAAAATAGGAGCTCTGGAGGTCAATGTCCGAAGCACATCACGCGGGAAGCCGAAGTGTGATATACATTTTTTTTTTCTTTTCTTTCTAGTATTTTGAACGCGTATTGTACATAAACTTTGCCATCATGACGCCGTACGTTTATCGAGCAAAACTCGAAATTCATGAGGCACTTACTCTAGCACGACACATCCAAATTCATAATAATAGCGAATGTTGCAAATTGCAGCACACTTTGCAATTCTCTTACCGAGGGAAATGCAAATATCAAGGATCTTCATTGTAAATCTGAGTGTATAATAAGTGCCTTAATATATATGCGTATATGTCATATAGTTTTTTGTAAAAATAACATTACATAACATAAAAATATGTTTAAATATGTAAATGCACTTTCGTGTATGCAGTAATATGTTATTTTTACACGACAAACTGAATCATACGTATGTATATGAAGGCAGTTAATTATTATATATTTGCAATGTAATAACGAATCGAAAAGGATTCGCACGAATTTTTGTATAATATAAAAATATATCGCTTATTTTCTGTATACAATAACAACAATAAGACACAACTTAAAAAACAAAGTTTTTCAGAAAATAAGTTGATATTAGAAACGATGTCCAGAAAATGAATGAATGTTTTGAATCAATAAAATCTCGCAAAAATAATTTTGATCTAGTTAATAACTGATTGTAGAAAAATAAAAGTGTATGTTCTTTTAAATTTAAAGTATATTCCTTTTTTTTCTATTCCTGTTTTCTTTTTCTGTACACAGAACAGTTTTGTTAATGTAACTATACATTATATATATAGATATATGTATATATACAGATTTGAAAATAATTTTATTAAACTATCAAAATAATTATATAGGACGCTCAAGTTGATGAGAATGTCAAAACTTTATGCATCATTGCTCATCACACTTGAGTTTCCATAATTATTTTGATAATTCAATAAAATTAATTCCAAATCTCTCTATCTAAATTTTTAGATACCTCAACAAAATCGTTTTTTACATGTAAACAACTATAAATAAATGATAATTTTTTAGTTATGTCATTTTTGATTTATGTTATTTTTATGACAAATGAGCGACACTGCCTGCTGGAAAATTTCCAAACAGAAGCTTGCATGTCTCAAATAAATTTCATAATTCTGCGTCATTCATGAATTTTGTTATTTTATTAGGAAGCAATATAGTATCATTGCTGTAAATAATAAGTCGGTGATGAAATTTAGAACAGTACGCACCTTGACATTCAACGTAAATATGTCCCGCATTCCATTCTTGGGCGAAGGCCCATTTGTCACGCGTGCGCTATCACAATGAAGAAATCACGTTTTGTTATTTTTTTCAATATAACATGACCAGCGCACGTGTCGTAGGGAATGGTACATCAGCGACTTTTTTCATACAATACCATTAGATGATCTGAATAAAAACGCTCGCGGCGGTGTTTCCATTTTAGTTCAAATTCAATTTCAAGCAGCAAAATGACTACCTGCCGGGCGAAATGGATTGCCACCGTGCATGTGCACGATAAGATTTGCAAGAGTTCCTGATAAAATGTATATTTATAGAGTAAAAAAGTACTTTGAATTTATGTTAAAACTGGTCCTTGTTTTTTATCTTAATTTTTTAATATTATTTAAATGTTAATTTAACATAATCTGATTACTATTTTATGTTAAATTGACTTTCTTAGTGCCGCATTAAAACAATTATGAATAAATATTTATAAATTAATTAACAATGAAATCGATTAATTAACATAAAAAAAAATAATGCATAAAAAAAATTGTAAAACGTAAAATTTTAAATAAATATGTTAATTCAACATATTATAAATGTTAATTTTACTGAAAAATAGACTTTCAATTTGCTTATGGATTATGTCAGTGCCGTATTCTTTGTGTTAATTATTTAAATAATATTTATGCTACTTTCTAACATCATCTTTCTATTCATCTCATATTAAATTAATACAAAAATTTGTTGTTAAATTTAACACAAATTTTCCCGTGTACTTTTTAGCAAACAATTCTCCGTGAGTCTCTTTTTAAATCTCGCGAGAATTCTACTCGATCATTAAAAAATGAATTAAGCAAGGCAAAAAGTATTCGGCAAATGGCAGTACGTTCACTCAAATATGGATTACACATTAGCCGTGCTCCAATTTCTCCAGTAATAACAGAAGAATAGCATGCGAGTAGCTTTCCTGCAACACAAAGTACAGGTGCAATTTTGTTCATTCGGTATTATCGACTAACAGCACGTCTTCGAGGACTGGAGCGATCTACGTACGCAAACCGTTTCAGGCATGCATTCAGTTGGTAAAAGATCCCAAAAATCTCAAAACAAAGAAATCGTCACACTAACGTTCATATCTCATTTATATATTTTCGAAAACCTGAATGTTCTCCAACACCCGATGTGTCCCGCGACAGATTGTCTCGCGGCGCGAAAATACACGAAGAATTAACTATTATGCGTAGACAAGAGAAACGTGCCAGACGGAAACTCACGAGGAGACGGAAACTTTCTCGATTAGACGGAGAGGTCCGGTTGATTCCGCGACGCGTTTCCCTAAAGCTCTCCTCGTAGAGCCTTTTTCAGCAGGCATTATGCCAGGAATTCGCTTGGCCAGCGCGAGTAAACGTCCACCACGAAGGCCGGTCGTGGAAATGCAGCGTCGCATGCTGCCGGTGCATAATGGCGATGGCGGGTTTATTCCACTGCGGCACGCACGCTGGCCCGCACTTTAATGTTTTGAATTCGTGCGACTATAGCGCTGACGCTATTAAACCCAGACCCGAACGAGCCAGATGCATCGCGGATGTTTGGTTGATGTTCGAGATTAATCTTTTCACTGCTACGCGAGTGCTGCTACGCGATAACGGAGCTCTATCCAAAGTTTTACAACCCCGTCTGTTATAATATTTGTAACGATTCTTCGTCCAATGCGAAAAGCTTACAAAGTCTTAAATCTTCTTTGAAGACCTAATAAGAGTATCAAAATGCAAAGGGAGGGATATACATTCACTATTCTTTCCCTCTTCTTTTCCTCTCTCCTCTCTCTCTCTCTTCCCTCTCCCCTTCTTTCTTTCACTCTTTCTCGGGAGTTGACAAAATATGGCGGATAATCAAACCTGGCATTTCGTGTTCAAACTCTTATTAGAGAAACAATCTCTAATCTTCTTAACACTAAGACTTTAGTCCTCGATTCCCTATTTATGGAATCATTTCATCCTTATTGTTTATCAAAGTTAAAGAAAGACGTTAATCAAAGTTGAATGATGTTCACGAATGTGAATTGTGAGTATGAATCGGACAGCAGTCTAAAAATATCAATTTTTTATTAACTAAAAAGACCAAATCAATTATAACATAACAATAAAAAAGTGATAATAAATCAAATATTTCATTAATATAAAGGATATAATTATTTTAAGAAATAGAAAAATTTCAGAATTCTATCTGTTATGCAAGAAATATATTATTGTATTGATCTAAAAAATAGAAATAGTCAATACTGACTGCTCGGTACTTCTAGTGTCAACTCTTAAATGCCTCATTATTTAAACAACATTTGACATATAGTATAACCAATCCAATTGTTCATAATGTTCATAGAAATAAACATATTGTAAAAATTTTTTAGATACTAAGGAACATAACAGTACTAAGCAAATGTATGTATCCTTAATGGTCAAAGAGTTATAAGCTATAAATAATATCATATAAAGCGTTAGAAAAACTTTGGAAAAAATCGGTGGAAAAATTAAAAAAACGTTGAAGAGTTAAGTCTCTGAGATTAAAAAAAGGGATGTATTACTATCACTCGAAACTGATAAACAGAGTAGCATTAACTCATGTTTAAAAAATGTGGCACAGTCATATTTAATTATGCCATCATTACAAGCGACTATTTTCTATGTAATTATCGTTCATAGATAAGAAACTTTCCGCAGACTTTAGTGAAACAAACAATTGTAAGATAACAAAATAACAGTAGAACTTCAGGTGACGCTACTCTAATAAAATTTTTCGTGGTTTAATTATACAGGGTGGGCCATCTATTGGTACGTTTTTGAATTTCGTCGTATGGCAACACCGAACGAGCTACAGACCCGAAATTTTGACAGTTTATTAGTCAACCGTCCGCGGCACGAAACAACATGTTTTCTCTTGAAGAGCGTTTTGAAATTTTAAAAACTTATTTTCAAAGTCAGTGCTGTGTCGCCGAAACTGTACGAATTTTGAAAAGAAATATGGGTCGTGATAGAGCACCCACCGAAGGAGCTATACGCAAATTGGTGAGGAAAGTTCGTGAGAAAGGGATGTTAGTGGATGACATTATATTACGACTGTTTTGAGTGAAATTGGCGCCGAGGTAGTCCAAAATGTCATTAATAATTGGGGTGACCGAATGGCATACTGTAAGGCCAGTAGAGGGAGCCACATGAACGAAATCGTTTTTCATTCTTGACGCGGATACTTTTAGCTTCACAACAAAAAAAAAATTAATAAAAAATATCAATGTATGCTCATTTGATCGCATTTTTAAAAACGTACCAATAGATGGCCCACCCTGTAGAAGCATGTAGCAATAAAAATCGAGAAATGTTGTAATGAACATTGAAAGATTTTGGTGAAAATTTAAATTTAATTTAGTGTGTAGCCAAAAATTTAGCTAGATACACATCTGGAAATAATTTTGTTGGATCATCAAAATAATTTTGCAGGAAACTTAAACATAATGAGCAATGCTGCAAAATGTTTTGATGTTCTAGCAACTAATTTTGTTGTCTTATCTAATTGTTTTAAGGATTCAGCAAAATTATTTTTCAGATCTGTATTTAAATTATTTTAGATTATTCAACAAAATTACTCTTTCAGTAAAGAAAATTGATTTTTTGTTGGCCAAAGAATCGTTGCCTGTTGATGTCGTAATAATAAAAACCATACATTCATAGATGCAACAACGAGGTTACTTTAATCGGATATTCTTCGCAATTTTCCTGGTACGTCACAATGAATGATCATGGATACATGACATGACACTAACATAAATGACGTCCGTTCAAGATGATAACCGTTGAAAACCGGAATCTCGCATCATGGCGGTGTCAGTAGATCAAGTCGGCTGTTCTTGGAGTTTATGTAGAAGCAGAAACGATATTCTGCATTGACTGCTTCCAGGAACGACGTCGTGATCGTGCGCTTTTTAACTCGGTGGTCGACAACGACTGCAGCAGTCGAGAGATGTCAGAGAGAGATGAGGAAAAACGCAATTCGCGCCACGCGAGCGATTGATTCTCGCAACGAGTCGTAATTGATCCGGTGAAAGGAAGAGTCGCGAATAATCATTTCCACGATATATACGTGGGACGACTGCACGGCGAAATAATCTCGCGAAACGCAAGATCAACATAAAATCAACTTCCGCCCGCCGCGAGCATTTGGGAAACGGAAACTTTCTGCTACGGAAAATGATTTGACAGGAAAAAAAAATAAAAGGAAAAAAGATCGCTTAACTCTCCATGATAAATTCTCGATCTTCCGTTCTGGAAGATACAATCTTCGGTGCGAGAGAGGTATACGAGCGACGAAAGTCAACGCGTGTAGAATTCAAAAGCCACTCGCTCGACAGCGCGCAATATTAGCAATACTAATTTATTATGGGCTTTATTATTTCTTGGCAGGTTTGTTAGAATCGATTGCAGATGAATTGTTAATATGAACACGCGGGAGACCAATGGTATTGGTATACGTGCTGCGTGTTTTGCTTTAGACTTTTGCGCTTAGCAATAACTTCTACTTTACTCCGATTAGCGCGAGTAAAATTCACGTTAATCCAGCTAGTTTAACGGCGCTCGATCAGAATTGACGTATTTATTGTTCATTTACAATTTGTATAATTTGCAAGTCTTACGTCTCGGCTAAAGTAACAAGAAAAAATTGGTGATTTATAAATTTCAAAAGTATATGATCGTAATAAAAGTATATACATTCTAAAAAATATGAGTATATAAATTTAACATCATGGTTTTAAATCCACACTATGATAGCGTTGATATTAATACCAATCAGTAAGAATTATACAAGATGTTCGGAAATTCAGTAGACTAAACTGATAATGAGTCGAAAAGTCCTCTACCATTTTGCAATTTTCGCAATAGTTAACAAGATATTAATTACTAAAAATTGCTGAATATGGTTTTCAATAATTTTTTTTTCAAATGCTATATATTTTACAGAAAAACTACAAGAGAAAAGTTGTTTATTCTCTTCTAAGAATTTTTTCAGAATTTTTTATCAACTTTTTAGTACTGCATTTTCTTATATTGGCAACTATTTTTGCCAACATGAGAAAATACGGTATTAAAAAATTTTTTTTTAATTCTCAGAATTTTATGAAAAGAAAATAAATAATTTTTGTCTCTTGCTGTTTTTCTGTAAAGTTAATATTTGAGTAAAAAATTATTGAAAACCAATATTTAGCGATATGTGGTAAATAATATCTAGTTAACTATTGCGAAAATTGCAAAATGGTGAAGAACTTTTCGACTCAGTTTAGTCCGCTCTACCTGCCCACGAGCGTTGTTGGTTGAGTTTCCGAACACCCTGTAGGTATATATACAACCAATGCGTGGTATTAAATGCATATTCGTATTTTTTTTTTAAATTGTACACTCTATTCAATATAAGAGCATGACCGACGTAACTTTTAAAATATTTATTGTAAAAACATAAAAAAATCATGTACATATACAATCAGTACTACAATGCTTTTGTACTAATAAGTAATCCAATTACCACTATTTTCAATTATTGTCGACATCTTTGAGACATATCTACTTTCTACCAATTGAAAAACATAGTTTGTTTAATAAGAGCGTGACCAAGTAAACTTTTATTTGGGAATTGCTATATCAAGCATTTTTGAACGGGTAGAGAGAAAAGTTCTTCACTTACAACGCATTATACAGAATTTTAGTAATCTATTGTCTGATTTTACTAGAAAACAATGTATTATTTAACAATGAAAAAAATTTTCTAATGTTAGATGTAATGTTGTAGTCTAGCTAACACGTCATAAAACAAATCAATATAAAGTATATATCATTGTGCAAAATTAATCAGACGATCTACGTGAGTCATGGAAGGTTTTATCAACTTCAGAAATGGATAACTTTTTATCTTCTAAAATAAGAATTAAAATATCCATAGAGATCGCCTGTAATTTGCCAGAACACTCAATAAGAAAATCTTTTTTATTAAAAAATAAACAAAATAAACAAAAGATTTTGATTACATCAATCAGAATTCTGGTTATTTCCAAGAATTTAATAGAGTCAAGCAGAAAATTTTGTTCACATTTTCAACCAGAATTTCCAATTAATACACTCAGATTCTTTTTTTCAGTGAGATAAAACGAAAAATATATCAAAAGTTATATCGGTCACGCTTTTATCGAATAGATCGACAGTACATGATCGCGGCATTTTTATTATGACGTAAAGTCGGTCGTACCCGAGAATTGTAAGATTGATTAGCGCTAATAGCGGTTAATTAAGGTCTTCGGCGTTGTAGCCGCAATGCAGGCTGCGTTCCAGAGAGGAAAAGGAGATTGCTACCTATAACTCGTTAACTGTGGCTGCTGCTGCAAATGTCCTTAATGGCCGATGATTGCCAGTATCTGGTAAACTAAGTCTCCTTTCCCTGTATACCTCGTGTTATAACTGCGCCTACGATCTAGAGTAGAGAGAAAAAGAGAGAAAAAAAAAACAGCAAGTCGCTATTTGCAATCAGAGTTAATCAAACAAGGTTATCGTTGCAATCAAGTGTCTCACCTTATAATTTAAGTTCTTTGAAATTTTCGATTCAAGGTATCTACATGCTGTGTAATTTTTATGTACGCACGTTGCCATAGATCAAGAGCTATTATCATAGCTCGTAATAAAAACGTATTTATCTTTGAGAATGAACTTTAACATTCAGATACGGCCAGCTTGAATTAAATTCCGCGAAATCTAACGCAAGGTATAAAGACAAACAATGAATCCACGATGACGCGGTCATATTTCCGTGGGTTATTTGCTTTCGTAGCCAATTGTTAAGCTGATGTAACTTTGGCGTGATATTACATTTGATTAAATATTCAGTTAGTTTCGATATATAATTGTGTTCCACCTATTGTAAGTAAATAAACGTCTGACTCGCGAACAATTACAATTAACTTGGGAACGATTACTCAATTGTTTTTGCATAAATGATCACCTAGTAATTTTTATACCCCAATTAAAAGTTACTATTATTAATATCAAATGTATTATATCTTTTACTGAAATATAATTTATAATCTTTAAGATATAGGTAGTCTAAAGACACACAAGTTGGTAAAAAGTCGAGTATTCCCCGGAACATTCCAAAAAAAATGTTGATTTTATTCTCTAAATTCTTTGGAATAAAATTTCACTCTAAAGAGTGAAAATTGAGTCAATCCTGAAAAAGAATAGCTCAACTTTCAATCTTCAAGTGTGAACTTTCACTCTTTAGAGTGAAATTCACTCTAAAAGTTTTAGAGAGCATGTATTTATATTATTTTTTATTACATATTTTTTACTAATATATTTTTACTAGTAAATTACATTTTACTAGTATTTTTACTAGTATGTATTATATTATTTACTTTAGTATATATTATGTTATAATTAAATTACATTAATTATAACCTTATAAGGTATGTAAAAATAATAAATTTTAAGACTTCATCAATATATGAGCATCAATATTTTTTATTTTTCTTTCCTAAAACAAAATTTTAAGAAACTATGCGTCGCATGTTATGACTATTTCACTTATTCACTTATAGATCAATTTATATATATCATACATTACTGATTTATTCTATAATTTATTAGTATTGAAAATCACTACGTAGGTATATAAATTTAATCGTTATTTTCTAAAAAGTTTATAAAAAATAAGTATGGATTCTCGATCAGAAACAAATAAATACTATGACTGAACACTTATTTCTTTGCTTTTAGGGTAAAAAAAAATCACTCCAAATGACTACCCCCGAGATAAAATTCAAGAATTAAATGGAAATAAATACCATCACATTATCCAATCCAAAGAGAACAAAAAAGTCAAAATAATGTTAATTTGACGTTATATTAACTGATCGAATTTATGTCATTTTTTTTGTCATGATTCAATCAATATGATATTATTTTGATTTTCTTGTTCTCTTTAGAAAAAAATAAAACCTGAAATCTGCACACGACTATCGGTGAGGCTGGCATCGCAACGACTCACGATTTTTGGATCCGTACAAGCCTCTAAAAGGTCATCGTTCACAATTTGCCATACGTCGAGAGAGGAGAGCGAAAAAGTCGCGCAGATTCGAGTGACAAGTCGCTCGGAACTGACAGAGACGGACAGTTTGGGGTCACGAACGTCGATATACATCGCGCGCCTATATTTTCGGGACCGTCCATCACCTTTTTTTCGTTATTACCGTTAAACGCGGTTCTTTTACTGCCGAATGAACGGAGCAGAGCGAAGCAAGAATGACCACGACCGCGACGCCGAGCACGATGACTTCGCTTGTTTCTCTCGCCGCCATCCTCGTCCACTTCGACGAGATGAATAAACATCGTATGCAGATGCCGCGTGTATTTCAAGAATGACGTACGCGAGGCAGTTGTGCGGCCGAAATAGACTGCGTAATTAGGGCAAGGTGCGGAAAGCCCGAGTTCATTTTTGCCGGCCTTTGTTTCGACCTCTGGTAGTAGGGGAGACTGGGATCGAAAGTAACACGGATAAGCTGTAACATTTATATAAAAAAACATTTATATAAACAAAATATGCAAGTGTAAGGAAAAGATAGAAGTTTGTAATAAATATTTTTATAAATTTCTATCTCTTCCTTACGCTTTTCTTTTTATTTATAACGTTTTTTTATGTAAGTTTTTACAACTTACTTGTGTTACTTTTGATCCCAGTCTCCCCTACTCGTTTATACAGTTAAAAATAATTAGAATTCATGTAATTCAATCTTGTATTAATTTGTTCATTGAGAGTGGGTTTAATTCGAATTAATGTCATTCACGAATAATTGACCCTTAGCGTCGGCCAAATTAATGAACATAAACTGGAAATCATCGACAAAGATTTTAAGAGAATATAACGAGAGATATAATATATTGAAATGATATTGATTTGATGTTAAATAATTATTAAACATGGATGGCACATTTACATTCGAGATAAAATTCAAGAGTTAATCCTGATCCGGAACTGGTACTAAAATTTAAATACAGTTATTGAAGTTGAGTCTGTAAGTATAGTGTGTCTGATGAATATAAAAATTTATAATTGAGCTACAAATTATATTATATTTATTTAAAATTTTCACTAGAAATTTTCGTTAAAAAAATATATATTCATATATTTATTCAAAATATTCAAACAAAATGTAAACTAAAAAAAAGCTCCAATAAACAACTATTGCCTAAAGAGCATTTTAATATAATTAATATTTCGACGATTCTAAGGGATTAGACATATTGTTAAACAACTTATCTTTATAAAATCTATAATCTTTAGTTATATATGGAAAGAAAAACACAATTATGTGCGATAATAATAATTTTATAATATTATGCGTATATTCTTTATATTTCTTTACAAATGTAATTTGCTCAGACATAATTTTAATTGAGGAATTGGATACATAGAAATGTATGAATAACTTTATGTAATTTAAAAAAAGAACTTACAAAGTTTAAAATTTGAATATTATTCTTCTGACGGTTTCATATATTGTTTTTATCTGTTTGTTCTATGCTTGCAAGCTATGTGCAGATAAGATATATATGCAGAGTGAGAGTAAATGCGAAATAAAAAAATATTCGTAATATATTCTCTTACAAAAATATTCATTCAAATAAAATAAAAAGTATTTATTCGTTTCTCGATAAATACCAAAAAATGTGTATTCTCATTCATATTTATATTTATTACGTTCATTTAAATATTGGATGTATTCATCGAACACACTAAACATTTAATTCACATTAATTAATACTCTTCATCTACAATCATTTAATTTTTAGTCTCTCTGTTTACAATCTAGGTCTTTTTTATCCAACCCACGTTTTTTATCGTTCAAACTTTTAAAAAGACTCAAGATTATTTTTCTTCATCTCTATTATATTACCAAATAGTTATTTTAACTTGGATATTGAAACCTTTATTTAATAAAAATTAAATAATAAATTTTAGCAAAAAATGAAGGTAAAATTTGAAAGCAAAATTTTGCTTATGCCAAAAGAGAAAAATCTCAAATTGCAAACGGAGAGATTTCAAATACAACTAATTTCAAAGAACTAAAATAATAACTCATATAAAAAGAAGGGAACGAATACTAACAAATATATGTTAATGAGAATTTGCAATCCAAATTTGCAGATGTAACATGAAGAGAATTGAATCGTTTGACATTTTTGATAAAAAAGAGATTCATAATTGAATAAGTCCAATAGATCCGCCATCAGTTCCGGAGAGTTAATTTGCTGCACGCGAGATTGAGTCTCTTATTTCGCCGGCGGGATGTAATCTCCCCGCGACACGAGAGCTATAATATTTGCTAGCAGATCTCGGCGATTGCGCGTCGGACGAAAAGCGAACGAGCACTTTCTAATTATTCAAAGGTATTTTTCTGCGGCGCGATATTCCTCATGCACGGTCGGGTGCAAATGGAAGAGTCTCTTCTTCCGGTGCACCACGCCGCGCCGCGCTGATATCTCCCATGCGACTTTTACCTTCCCTCTCTCGCGCACGTGATGGCCATAATACAGATCGTGCTGGGATCGTGAAGCGACCGCCATACGGAAAGTGAGAGCGCGCGCGATCGCGCTAACTACAGTAAACACATAAATCAGGGGCTAAAACTTTGTCGTTGAAGAGACAAAGTGCAGCGTGCACGGAAAAGCCGATTGACCCGCGACCTTTCGTCTGTCGACAGTAAATTTGCGTAAGCGACATCCCTCTTCACTTCATTCTCTCATACGAAGGGAAGAGAACTTAAAATATCAGAGCAACTGCGTGTATTGAATGAATAATTAAATCTATTCTCGCGCAACGTACTGATTTTTTTATACCTTGTGGAAAGTTTAAAAAAACTTCACGTTATATTATACATAAAATAGAAAAACAAGTCATATTTAACACTAGAACCACTGATGATATTTTAGCTCCGTTAATTATTTAAATTTTTTTCTTTTTTGTATTAGATCGATAGTATATAAAATGTGAATATAAAACAAATAATTCTAACAATACAAATAATACTGAAATAATTTTTCATAAATCAAAAACAAGGATTTAAACAAGAATAAAAAATGTTCAAATTGACCTTCGACAATTGTAGTGTTAAGAAACAGGAAACACTAAAAGAGAAAAGTGTCTGGTATTTATAATTGCATGATATATATAATTATGTTTAAGAGCTCCATTTTTCTAGTTATTACTAATAATATTTATATAATAATTGATAGTTCTACCAAAAAAAAATATACAGGCATTGAAAATGATTACGAATTATAAAATTATAATTATATGTTACTAAATTATTACTCGTAGTAATTACAATTTTTTTTCTCAGAGTACATTATTATTATGATTTATGTAGGGGATAATGGGATAAAAGTCGGACCTATATATATTTGCAATTTTTGCTCTCTATAAGGCGTAAATAAAGTTCGATCGTAAAACCGAAGGTGCCGTTGGAAATATCATTTAATTCATTTTTGCTGGAGACCATTTTGACGTATCTCTGTGTCGAACTATTAATGGAAAATGTAAAACGCTTTTTCCGGTTCGATTTAAAATTATTGGTTCCAAATCAGACTGATCCAAATCATCCCCTGATCCAAATCAAACACTCTTGTTTTTATAGACTTTTAGGCTAATTCTCAATGTACTCTACAATGTACTCTTTGTTTCCTGTTTCTTGCTGTTTGTCTCTTGCCTTTTGGCCAATAAGACAAGAGACAAACAGCAAGAAACAGAAAACAAAAAGCATTGTAGAATTAGCCTTAAATCTTTTTCAAGTGTCATACGTTATCTCAGTGTGTAGACGCTATTATGAGATCTCTCTCTCATATATCTTTGCGTGCACACTGATTGTACACAACGTGGCTATGGAGACCTACAGTTTAAATGCCGATTCCGAACGGCAATTTTTGGGAGGTTTCCTGGGCAAATTCCACTACTCGGTAGTTTGGTGATTCTGATTTCTGGATACGATAAAATTGTTAGAGTTCATGACATTCCTAAAAAAGGGAACACCTAAAAAATTAAGCAAAAATATTTAAATTTTAATAAATACTCCATGCGTATTCAATTTTCGAAGTGTTCCCCAAATGCCAAGGTTCGTGTTACGAACTTTTTAATAATTTTGTCATATTCATAAATCAAAATCAAAAAAGATTATTTCTTTCACTTACCATATTTGGCAGAAATCGGCCTCTTTTTAACATTCTCTTTTGCTTCTACACGCCCAATGTTTCCATCGAAAAATACAGTTATGAAAAATATATTTATTTAAAAATAAAATTATGTATGCACGAGAATGTGCTAGGAGAAATGGAAAACGTGCAGAAAAACGAATACTGTATTAATAACCGACCACGCCTTGATTCCCTGCAGTTTCACCCAGTTTTCCACCGACTTCGGATCGTTGAAGGAAGGAAATCGAGCAGAAGGAAT
The DNA here is from genome assembly GCF_000204515.1 of Acromyrmex echinatior. Next base: position 3,224,192 of record NW_011627135.1, on the reverse strand, counting down.
CGCGGATATATGTATGACGGTTGATCATGCGCGATACCGATCCAGGCGCTTTCACCCGATCGAAATATCCGACACTCTTATAGGTCAGTCACGGGTTGCCTTGGAATAAGGCATGATTTATAATTCTAATTTATGGAGCGAACCTTGGCTGGCTCTTTCCATCTAGCCCCCCCCCCCCCCCCCCCCCCCCCACTCTCTCTCTCTCTCTCTCTTCCTTCCATGGAATAATTGACCACTCTTTTAGTTGTTATTTATTAGCCACGCTGTCGTCTTCTTTTAGAGAAGTACGGAACTTTCCGAGATTGGAGACCGTGATAGCGTGCCGAAAGACGTGATTACATCGGAAGATACAATCGACAGAAACAGATAAATGCAGTTAAAACTGGAGTTATCTATTGATAATCATTCGGTACATGACTAATCGATCATACCGCAATAACCAATCGTCTTTATTCATCATTCGTCGGAGTATAATCGTCGCGAAATTATATAATGCTGGCTATTTATGCGCGATACCGTTGGTACTTTATCTTTCTTTCATCCACGAAGATTCATCTCTTTAATATTACATCGTGTCGTCTAGATTCATATGCCTTTCACAGAGAAACGAAACAGACCCAAATAGAAAGTCTTGCATAACGAATGCACGGCCGTTCCTTAATTGTCTTGAACGCGAGTATCTGCGAAAGATTGCGAACGCTGCTTTTTAGATCCGCTATTCTCAGTCTTCTCATTCACAAATTGCCTGCAGATATTAGAAATGAAGGAGTGAAACTCTCTTAGAATCCTTTACCAGAATAAGCTTTAATGACCTAAGCTTATTTGAGAATCGCGAATTTAATTAAGGATTCGTTCAACTAATTTGATATTTTCTTAATATATTATAGAAATATCGAACGATCATCGTCGACTATTTTTGTTTTAGGTTAATAGGTTTTAGGCTTATTTCTTAAAAGGATTTTGAAATTTTCTGATTTTTCATAAATTATTTTCTTTATTCTAATGGTACTTGATATTTTCACTTTCTTTATTTTCATACATGGTTTAACATGTAATTAACTCTTGATACACACGATGAATTATTTGTGTCCTGTGGATTTCTTTTCTTTGAAATACTAGAAGCATTTTATAGAAGCTAGATAGTTAGGCTCCATTTTTTTCTTTTTTTAAATACATAATCGTGTCGTCAACAAATATTTTCTAAAGATGTTGAGGTATACGTAAGAATTATTTAATAATTTTTATTTGTAAAAGTAATGAAAATTAATTCAGTCAGGAACAAATCATTATAAAGGATAGAAAAATCATCGTGTGTTCTAATTATAACAGTTAATTTGCTTGGCCTTATTTGTTTTGTTCTAGTAAGATATATTCGTACTTCTAGGAATTTAAGGATTTTTTCTTCTTGAAACTTTAAGTATTTAAGATTACATTAAAATAAATTATAAATTGTATAAAAAATGTTTAACATATTAAATATAATTATATAAAAGAATTAATTAAATAAGAGTCAAGAGTGAATTAAATTGAATTAAATTCAATACTTATCTAACAGTACGTAATTAATAATTTTTAAGTTATTTTTTAATTTATACACGGAAAGGATAATTTTGTTGAAGTATCTAAAGATTTAGAGAGATATAGATCTGAAAATAATTTTGTTAAATCATCAAAATAATTACGTAGAAATCCCATAATGAGGAATGCAAAATTTTTGACATTCTATTAACCAGTTTGAGCTTTAATATCCAATTACAATTTTGTGATAATCTTAGAAAATTATTTTCAGATCTAATCTAACTAAATTTTTAGATATTTTATTAGGTGTACAAATAAGTTTCCGCCGTTTGACAAAAGACGGCGCCACTAGCAAGCTATGGTTAAAATTGATTTGATGTAAAACATTATATCGTAAGGTTGGACATCTGTCAACAACATAACCTTGAAATACTAGCGATTTTGTATCAGCATCATATATTTTTTTTGTGCGAAAATGCCGAGTTTTGAGCCGAATAAGCGTCATTTGCGAGAACTTTTGATTTACTTCTTTAATTTGAAGAAATCTGCAGCTGAGGCTCATCGATTGCTTGTAGAAGCATATGGTGAGGCTGCCTTAAGTGAGAGAAGTTGTCGTGAATGGTTTCAAAAATTTAAGAACGGTGAATTTGACGTCGAAGACAAAGAACGTAGCGGAAGGCCGAAAGTGTACGAAAACGCGAAATTGGAAGTATTATTGAATGAAGATTCGTTTCGCCAAACGCAAAAAGAACTTGCACTTACATTTTGACTTACATCAATAAAACATTATGTATCGTTCTTTCATAATAAATGCTTAATTTTTGATAAAAAACGGCGGAAACTTATTTGTACACCTAATATTATATTTTCAGATCTAATCTAACTAAATTTTTAGATATTTTAACAAAATCATTTTTTTCATATATTGTTATTCTTCTCGTTTTTCTTTTCGTCTCGTCTTCCGGCAGCATCGCGAAAATTGATGCTGAGCGAGAGCGGAGACCGATTGAGAGAGCTGAGAAATAGGCGGCAGCAGGCAGAGGTTGACGGATCGATACCACGACCTTGAGACTCCTCGTCGCCTTATTACACCCGGCCAACCTCCGGGTTCTCGTAAAATCGAGTTGGGATGCGTCGACGTGAACATACAACTGCGCGTGAATTTTCTCAAAGCGAGGCCACCTGGGAGAAATTCCCGATGTGCCCGTATTTCCTATCTCCACACGTCCTCGTGCACAAGCTTATTTTCTTAATTCATGTTTATTTGATGTTTTTAGCGAAGCACACTAGAATACCGGAAGGAGCGCGAAAAGCGTATTCAATCTTGCACTTGCGGGCGATTGAATTTTAAGATAATGCAATTTTTTCAATTTTTTTATCTTTCATTTTGTCGAGAAATGAAACATTATTGATATAAATATAGTCTTTGATCATATTATTAAATATGCGCGGATTTTTTTGACAGATTTATCTTGAAAATGGATGAAAATAATCGTAAAGTAAGATTCTCTTTTGTTTTAAACATTCTTAATTAATAAAAACACATTTTTTTTAATTTTTATTTATTTTTAACAAAATAAAAATATATCTCTGCTTGCTATAACATAATTCAAAAATTAATACAATCAAAAAATGGTCATTTAGTTGCTTGCAGAAAAAAAACAAACAAAAAAATGTATACTTTAAAAGAACATATTTTTATTCCTCTACTCAATTATTATTTCAAAATTAATATTATTATACATAATTTTAACGATTCAAAATATTAAAATTTATTAAGAAAATTTTGTTCTTAATTGTCATTATAGCAAATAAACGATAAGTTCTTTTTATATTATATATTGTTAAGTCATCATCGGCAGCTATTAATCTCTAAGATTTTAATAACAATGCTATTCTAATGTTTCAATCAAAATTCATTATGACAAATAAACAAATAAATTTAAAAAAATTTATAATAGATACAGAAATCGCGTTTCATAATATGACGAAGAACTATATATATAAACAAGATTTCATGTGTAAAGCGGTATAAAAATATAGAAAGGAATATCGTTTGCCAAACACATAACGAAAGTCGACGCAATATTTTTTGAGCAAACAGCATTTATAGATTAAAAGTAATACGAATTTCTTTGCCCGGCTATATTGATTGTGTGTTTTTCTGCACCTTGAAAATGTCAAGAGAAAAAGTCAAAGAGCGACTGAAGCAAGCAAATAATAATTTCTCTCTGACGAGTGTCGTAGACGTGCGTTTTATTTCGAGACTTTCTGTACAGCAGTCAGGAATATATTCTTTCTCATCCGCGGCATCTATTTATAAAACGCGTGTTCTCTAATAATGTACATCCCGCCATTTTGTACGTTCTCCTATCTACGACAAAATGTGCGAAACAGAAATTGGCATCGAGATACACGACTTCCCCCGTTCTCTTCGCGCGAGAAATCTTTGATATCTCGCAGACGCACAACAACATAACGATTGAGAATCTCTTCACGGAATCGAGCGAGAGTATGTTTTCGAACCATATCCAAGCTTCTGAATCACTCCGGATAAAAAAAGAATCATGCATCTTAAAATACGAAAAGTACGTCATGAGCGAGAAAGTTCAAAGGTCGAAATGTGTTCAAATTAAAAATTCGCTGACTTGTTGTTAATGTAATATGTACACAAAATAAGATCGAAAGATATATTTAAATATAATTACAACAGAGCTAAACAAGTCTACTTTATCTCTGTATTTAAGTCCAAAAATGTGTATAAAATATGATAACATTGTAGCAATATAATATATAAATATTTAATATTCTAATAATGTTAAAGAAATAAATAAGACAATCTTACAGAAATTAATTTCGTTGGATTCTCTCTAACGCTTTCTATTCTCTTTCCATTCTATTGGATGATGTGATGTCATATATATGTTTTATTTTCTTTGATGCTTTTGAAACGCAAATAACGCGCAAATGCTGAATAAAGCCTACAAAATGCATATTCTTCTGCTCAATTGCTTGCATTTTAGTAAATTACTAGAATTGCACCACACAGAACGCAGTACTATTATGGTCAATTTCTTACAGTTAAAGCTCATTACATCTATTGTGTTTCGGAAGTGCCATGGCATAGAAAAACTTGTTTTTCCTATAATATAAAATTTAAGCCTTAAAACCTCATTATAAAGTAGTAAAACGCAGGAAAAAAGAAAACTTCTTAGATCAATTATAATATATATGCAAAAATATTGTAAGCTTGCTTCAAAAATTTTAATCTTGATTTGATTGAATTTGTACCGAAGCAAAAATTTTGATTGAGCAAGTTTTGAATTGAGTGCAAAATAATATTGACAACACAATAAAATCAAGACTAAAATCTTTAAAGTAAAATTACAATATTTCTGCTTATGTGTATATGAGCGTATTATAGTTAATTTAAAAAGTCTTTTTTCTATGTAAGTAATAAGTAGTAAGGAAATTAACGTGTCGCATTTGGTACTATTTTACATTGTGACTTTATAGTCTTTATCATGATTAACCTATTCGTTTACTGCTTTAGTTTTCTGCCATAGCTCTAAATCCCAAATCCACAATACATGTAGTAAGTCTTAAAAAATTGAGATACCAATCATAGTCAATTATTCTTCTCACATTGCGGCTTATAACTTTGATAACGACTTATTATGAAAAGTTTCTTAAAATTTGCTACACATATTACATTTCGGGATAATAATACTTTTTTTTCGAGCCGTGATGTGGTGATGTCCTACGTGGTGATTTTTCCCCTCCCTACATTCTTGCTTGAATTTCAAATCGTCGGCCAAGGTATCGTGCGTATGCAAACAGATGAGCGGATAGCGCGTGTCGCGTTACAATGGTTGCCCGTCTACCTCTCGCCGGGACGCGGCAGCGGAATGCAGATAGCCGCGACCGGCTTCCGCCTGCAATGCTTACGTGTAGTGCGTAAAGGGCGTTACGTAATGCACCGAGCGGATCGAGCATATATACGCGGTGCGCGTATATAGCTGCTATCCTATCCCGATTCTAGCACGCGGCGAGCACGGAACGAGCGCGCGGGTTAACGCGCTCGGCCGCGTTCGACCGGCATCGACTACCATCGGCGACGCAACACGCTGCACTATTATCATCTCGCTGCACTTAGAGAGAAAGAGGAAGAGAAAGAGCAGTGGATTTTTCCGACCGCGGAAAATTTGTCGCCGACAGACGTTCGCCGTGTGACTTATAAATACCGTAACGCCATGATTTTCGCTTTCCATTTTCTCTTAACGTCCGCTTCCTGGGAAAAATTAGACAAGGTGAAGTAACGATCTTGAACTTTCATTCTAAGGATTTATCAAAGCGTGGGAAAATTTAATTTGAGACTAATCTATTCGTCCTATTTATTAAAAAATCTACGCGGAAAGAACGGTTTTGTTAAAGTATCTAAAAATTCAAATATAAACTAGTTTCGGAAAAATAGTTTCGTTGGATTATTAAAATAATTACGTCGAATTACGTTTATCTCAATTAGAATTATAATAGATTCAAGAAATCTAATACATTTAATCAAAATTCTGGTTAATTTTCTGATTCTAAGAATTCCAGTTAATTAAAAAAAATATATTTTTTCTCCGTGTGCAAAATCGTTTATTTTTTCATATAAATTTTTAATCAACGTACTGATTAAGCCTATCTTTAATTTCATCTTCTAATTTATGTCAAATAACAAATAAAAATAGAAATAAATATAAAGAGCTACAAATTTATAAACAGAATTTGAGATAATATGTGGAAACGTTTTTACTATAAATAGCGAAGTTATTCACAAAAAAAACTGAAAAAACATACTTTATATCACATTACTCGATGTTGTACACACAATTAGACTTTATCATTTCTCATCAAACACAAACGAGTTCTGTGTAAATATACTGTTCCTTTTTCGCTTTCACGTGGAAAGTATGAAAAGAAATGAAAACAAATTGGAATACAAACCATTTAAGTCATTTAGTAAATAAATTATACATTAATCCGATATGGTCTATTTTATTATCATTCTATTCAAGTGAGTAAATTCTATTATGGTTTTTAATTTAAATACCCGTTAATAAACCCGTTTATTTTATGTAAATTAATTTGTATTTCGTGCAATTACACGCGTTTATCTTAAATATTATATAATTTAGTCGGAAAGAAAAACAAGGTATCGATGTCTTAATTGGCATAATTAACGATCTGTTTTGAATGTAATGAGGAAATGATAAGAAACGTGTACTTCAGCATTTTGATGATTTCTTTGAAAGTCATCATGTAATAAGAAAAGATTTAAAACAACTAGAAAATGTCCGGCTTTGTAAACGCGGAGAAGGTGTGATCGACCTCGCGCAAAATGTCTGTTATCTCGTTTAATAATCGACAGGATGATTATGCGTTTCCTTAATGTACAGTTGTTGCACTTCGCCTGCATGTCTAATGAAGTAACGTGTGCTAGCACAGAGCCAAAGGTTAAAAACGTTTCGCCAATAATTTCGCGTGCGTTCTGCACGATGATTCCACCGTGATATCAAATTATCCAACACTCGCATGGCTGACTAATGCGCGTAGTGATAAGTGCTCCATGCGTTGTGATATCGTATGTTCAGGAAAAAAAAAGAGATTGTAATAAAAATTCGCTACGTGTCGCACAATAACTGCTACATGACGGTCGTATAAACTACATGTAGTAAATGAAATTACTCCCGACAGGATGTGCTTCTCATAAAGCGTCTGTACACACAGAAAAATATTACTGTATGGAGATAATAATTATTTTTTGTTTCAAATTTTTTTTTTTCAAAAATTCATATATAAAATCTATTATAAATTTATTACAAGCATCAAATTTATTCAAAATATATTCTGAATCCTAGTGCACTGTTAGAAAATTTGTATTGTAAATATAAAATATTTCTTATGTCCTAAATATTTCTTTTGTCCGCTCAAAAATTTAAGGTAAGTGTGTTAGAAAACAATACAGATATGCAAAAAAATTATCATAAAAAAGATAACGCCGACACAGTTTGTAAGTAAAGTGTGGAAGTATATTTTTTTTAAGTATAATTAACATTTATGATATGTTAAATTAACACATATTTTTCATTTATTCATCTTAGAATTTATGTATTATATAAAATACATTATTTTTATATTGCTTATTCACTTGCTCATAAACCGTAACACGAAGAAACGTTCGTAACACGAATATCAATTTAACATAAAATATTTTAATAACATGATCACATTATGTTAAATTAATACTCGAATATGTTACAAAATTCAACATAAACAGTTAACAAGAACGTGAATAGATCATTTTCAACAAATGTTTTTTATCGTGTAAGTTTAATACTTCAATCAAGACTATTAAATTAAAACAAATTCGATTTGTTTATTATATAAAGTTCTTCGATTATATAAGCTTCTTCGTTCAATTTTATAAAATATTCTTCGAAAAAAAATAAATTCTTGTTTTAAGTATATAATAATAAGCATTTCTAAAAAATTTGTAATAAATATTAGGTGTTGGAATTAATTCGTAGCGTTTTTTAATGAAAGAATGTTATTTATTTCACATGAGCATTAAAAAATACATTAATGAAAGTACTTCCCATCACTTGTAAAACGCTACGAATTAATTCCAACACCTAATATATTTTAAGATTATTATTAAGAAAATATTCTTGTTAAAGATAATCATTATTTAAAAGAAAGAAAATAAATTGAATAATCATTTTTCTATCTTATAAAATGTTTTTTTCTGCGTGTACCTTTTCGAGTATTATTCCACGTACGTCGTACATTATTCGAAAAGTACTTAATTTAAAGACTTTAATTTAAAGACCAACGTTTCAAGGAGGAATCGTAATTAAATTGCGGAAATTAAACTGCGTAAACTAAAGATCGTAACGTATATATTACAAAGAAAATTAAGACAAGAAGAGATGCATTTGAGTTTACGTCCACGTCACGTGGCAATTACAACGTCCGTCGATCGTAAAATCTTGGATAATGGCTGGCAACAATGTTGGCCGTGAATGAGTTCAGTTCCGTCTTCAATTCAGGGCCCTCGAGAAAGAAAAACGGACGATTTAATTGCCTCCGGGATGGTGGTAGTTGTGGTCATCTGCCGATGGGACGCAGATAAGGCAGTAAATTCGATGGCTTTTCTCGTTTAAAGGAAACATGCAGTGTTCGCGCAGCATTCTCAAAGTCCGTATCATATACTATGCATTGAAGATTGAAGATTGAGAATTAAAATTAGTCTATCAGAACAAACAGGGATTTTAAAATTAAATTTATCTAACCCTATAGCAAAAAATATCACAAAAAATTCATTACAAGCATTAAATTTGGTTCAAAATATATTCTAAATCTTAAGTTTAACTCTCTATCCTCTATGTGTTTATATCACATATCATTGATCGTGTTCAAAACTTTTTGTTGATAATACTGTAATATCGAAAACTTTTTAAACATGCTCGAGTCGCAAAAAAGACACCCGGGGGGGGGGGAGAAGGGGAGGAGGTTAGAAGGGTTTAATAACTTTAATCAAGATTATTAAATGAAACAAATTTGATTTACTTATTACATAAAAATACTTCTTCGATCAATTTTGTAATATTCTTAAAAAAAAATAAATTCTTATTTTGAATACATATTACTGAGTTTTTCTAAAATTTGTAATAAATATATTTTAAGATGTGTTTAAGTCATGGAAATATACGAATATCCGTTTTATCACAGGTGTGATATTACATCATGTTCACAGCAAAGCCATGGCGATGTGCGAATGTCCGCTTTGTCACAAGTGATATCGCTACAACATCGCTATGACTATGAAGCTGTTATAAAAATTGTACCTCACTGTGATATTGTGATGACGTATACAGATTAAGATAACAATACGATATCACTGAGACCTTTTGATAACCTCATAATAACAACATAATTTAATATTTGTGAGTCTATTATGACCTTGTATCCTTGTAAGCCTATCGCGATGTCACTGTAAAGTTTTTTTGCTATGGGAGACTAAGACAAATTCTAATTTCTAATTCGTAATCCTCAGTCTCCAATGTATAGTAAGACACGAACTTAAGAGAATCCTAAAGTGAAGACCGAACTTTGACGGAATTACCGTTTTTTACCATTCAACAGAACTAACACGCATATGATTTACGTGTCATCGACTACACATCACTACATCGATATCTCACGCATATATATATACATAAATTTTCATAAAACAATATCATATAGAATTATATGTCAAAGGCCGCATTTCATTTGATGCTCAGTGTTTATGAGTATCGTTTGTCCTTCTTTATCATTTGATAAACAATAAAATGATCCCAAGAGCACTGTGAACTTCTAATGGAATGCAGCCTAACTAATAAAAGCCTCAGCACAAAGATGATCGTAACTGAGTCATGAAACGTGAGTCGTACTCAACGTCAGTCGTAGGTCAACGGCAATGTTTTGATCAATCTACAACTACAACAACTTATGTTCCACGACTCAGTTACGGTCATATTTGTGTTTAGGCCCTAAATCTAATTCCAAGAACTATACGTTGTTTCTTCGAGTCTGTCTAAAATCTATTAGTCCGTAGCTTTCAATTTCGTAAGTACAGATTGCAGAGCTTCTATATCAACTTGACAGTTCTATACACCATATTGGATTAAGAAATGGTAAAGATATCAATTTCAAAAATTGTGGCTTCCGACATTAATTCACGGTACAAACTACCATTAATGTGTAATTCTGAAAGAGGATTTCCAAATCTGTAATATGTGCGATTTCTAATTTGGCGATAATTTTGCATTTAATGAGTAAAATAGGCTATAGACTATAGAATTCCCTTAAGAGGAAGGTGGGACACATTCGAGGGCGAGAATCCGCATCGTCTCCGGGATCGACCGGTGCGGTACGCATATATACACGTCTACGGAGCGTCCCGTTAACGGACCTCGCTTCGCGGATCGCGTCTGTCACCTACATACGCGAAGACGCGACAAAACGTATCCCGTTCTCGGGGCCGTGTTCGAATGCGGGTTTACGGCTAAACGACGACGGGCAGTCGCTCCAATAACCCTTAACTCCTTGAGGCATGGTCACGGTGACCGCATGTCCTTTTACGGCCGCCGAGACAATATGCAGCAAGAAACTGGGCCGCCGTTTTTCAGAGAAAGACAGGAAGACAGAACCAGGACATCTGTTCTACGTCTCTCATGTGTTATCAAAAAGTTGGTTTTTTTTTTTATTTCTGCACTAGACTGCACGAGAACTTTCTCGCTTTCCCCAAATATCAAACAAATATAACTATTTCGCTTTAAGTTTCAAAAGTGTATACTATAGTTCAGTTATAGAAAATAAATTTGCATATGTTATCCTATATTGTATACTTGTGTGGTTGTTTTTAACATAATTCTTCTTCTGGAGTATTTCTGACATTCCAACATTCGCTGGAAAATATCTGGAAAAAGATTGTATTATTGAAATTCTAGTTGAAAATGGACAAATCAGAATTTTCTGATTGAATTACGATTCCAGTTGAGATAATCAGAATCTGGTTACTAGAAGCTGATTGCTAGAACGTCAAAACTTTTTGCATCATTGCTCATTATATTCGAATTTTCTATATAATTATTTTGGTGGTCCAACAGAATTATTTTTCAGATCTGTATATCGACTTAATTTTTTCCGTATACAGTCGAACCTCTAAAAGTAACTTGTCGGGATCGATCTCCGTAAAAGTAAACAAATGCACGACATATACTCGATTACTATATAAGGGAGGTTAAAATATTTTACGGAGGTTCGATTATATTTAACAAAATTCTTCCCAGTGACTATTGGATTGTCAGAAATACTTCATAAAGTAATTGCGTTAAAAACAACAACATGAATAATTTAAATCTGCATTTACCTAAAGTTTTCCGTACACTTGACAAATTTATAAGGCTGGACGCTGCACGCGTGTAATAAGGGTAAAATAAATTATTTGCACACACATATTGTATATTTACATCGTGTATGTCTTGCAATTTGCATAAGTAATGTTGAAATTAAATTGCTCAAGTTTAACTCTATTAAACGTGAAAGTTGCACTTCAAAGAGTTAAATGTTTGCGGAAATGTGGTGAGTCAAACCACAGACGTTTATGCATAATTGTGCACGTTGCATCCGCAATACGTTGCCAGCGCCAAATATTTGCTCTAGTCAAAGTGCAAGATTGCAAGATAAAATAATAGGATTTTCATTCGATAACGTACGGTGTTGGCGTCACGGCTATTTCTAGATATTTACTATTGGACATCCGTTGTAGCAGAATCTGAGACGATGCGGCGGACATACAATTCAAACAAGAATTATTGTTATCTCGCGTTTCTTGACCGAGAGTGTTCTATGTACGCGAGAGGAAATTATAGTTGTATGCTGTTTGAGAACCTGTGACAATTTCCTGAATTAACATCAGCATCGCGTGTCGCTAATAAACATTGGGCTTAAATGTACCCATATAACGTAATATTAAAGTAAAGTTGGTCCGAGACTTTCAAAGCAAGAAAGTCGAGCTGTTTATTAATAGCATACCGCGTCGAGAAATGCCGGATATTTAAAGTTGCTTTCCATTTCATATAAGAGAAACAGTAAGAATCGACTTTAATCAGTGAAGAAAACTCGGTCTTTTCTTTCACGATAATATTAAATTAAAAGTAGCAATAACGAAATAATTTTTTGATTGTGAAATAATTTTAAATTCTAGTAGATAAATGTAAATCTGCGAAAAAAAAAGTATAAGATACGATGCAACCTTTATGATAATAAAAATTCGTTGTTAAAATTTTTTACAAGTATGTAAGAATTTTTTTAGATATTAATACATTACAGATCCTATAAAATCAACGAAGAAAAGTTTAATTGTAAAGAAAGTTAAATCATTCCTACTGTTACAAATATAAGTAAGTAAGAAGATAAGACTATAATTGTAAAGAAAATACAGTTGTAAGAAGAAAAATTGAAAAAAGAAAGAAATTAAATTCCCAAATCCCTGCTGTTACAAATACAATTATATCCATCAGTTAGGTATTATTTAATAAAAATAGTACACATTTTGTTCCAAAAATATAAAAATGTACACTAAAATTTGAAAACTCATATTGACAAACAAAGAATGAGAATTTCCGACCGAGGGATAATAAGTATAACAATCTATTATAATAATACAACAATGGAACGATTAGCGAAAAATGAATAATTTGTTTTTCATCGATAACTTTAGCTGATCTAACAAAGTATCTGTGTCATCATTTTTATTCACAAAAACGCATTAAGATATCGCCTATCAAACGTGACAACAGTTCTTCATTTGCTCTTCAAATCGCGGAGAGTGACTCAACTGTGTATTTATCGTACGAAATCGTGACCGTCCCAAGAGCGTTAACGTGTAGCCTGCCGGCGTATCAGGAGGGAACGAATGACGTATGTCGAAAATAATAAAGCACGACAAAGTGCAGCTCCGGTAACATATGAGTCGCATGTAAGGTGTACACAAGGGAATCCGATCCTAGGGTAACAAAAATCACGCGGTGCCCGATGAGGCATACCGGGGAAGCCGCAGATCGAGAAAAGACATGCACGTACATATTCCGGAATTCTTTTTCACGGATTCAACATTATAAAGGTATCTCTTCACGCTGACGCTCATTTTCAGCATTAAAATAGTTTATATTGAAGAGTACGGGGATCCTACACTGAATAAAGAGTCTGGTTGCACTAATTGACATTCTTGTTGAATCTATTAGTCTTAATTCTTTTTAGATAGAATTCTGATTGATAATTTTTATTTCAGAATTTTCTGTTTCTCAATTTATAAAACTTTTTTACTTTTTCATCTAAAAATTGTGTTGTTCTAATCAAAATTTGGTTATTTAAGTACCTAAACAGATCAAATTTTTTTATTTGTTATTGCTCGCATATTGTTTTATATTCTCGACTGTGATTGACTGATTTGTTTATTATAATTTTTCTATAATTTTTCTAAGCCACGAGCCCAAAGACTATGGAACATAAAAAACTTCAGGTCGGACAAATGTATGCATAATGCATAAAGCATAAAAAATTAACTAATAAGAATCTTTTATTTCATGGAAATAAAGGACTTTGATGGTTCATTTTCTTATGCATTATGCATTCTGCGTTATGCAAGACTATGCGCTCCTGACTTTAAACAATAAGATATAAACTTTTTTTAGCAGTAAACTTTTCAACATTTTGTTACTAGATTACTATTGGACTGCTTACACCAACATGAATTTATTATTGTTTATGTTATCTAATATTCTTGGCTGCGACTGGTCGATACACTTATTGCTTACATTTTATTGTTTACATTTTCTTATAAACCTAAACGTCCTATCTAGCTTAAACGTCAAATTAAAATCACGTACTGCTTTTCAGCGTTTTATAAAATAGCACTTTAAGCCTTATAAACCATCGCAAAATGCTACTTATAGCGGTGATTGGGCGACCACTTTATCTGATAATTGCTGTTTGCAAACAGCTGTTCCGATCGGAAAACACGAGAATCGATAGATTCAAGCCTCGCCACGTGCTTCTCGAGTGTGATAAATTTTCCACTGACTATATCCAATTCGAGGCGTGTATAAATTGCATTTCGATCTCGACGACGAATTAGTCATCCTCGGGATGAGTAGTTTTCCGATCGAAAACTCGGGAGAGTTTGTTTTGATCCGAGCGCCAAGATCCATAGCGAAATTCGCAGCACGTCTCTGACGCGATGACACAGAGTGAATACTAGTCTTTGTGCCTCGGCGTACAATGCTAACGTTGTGTGACACACGATTCGACACACGTACATTGTACATACATAAAGACGCGTGTCACGTGATGGCTGACTACGTGGTATCTTCCTCTAAGAAGAGTTATCCTTCGGATTCTTCATAGTGACGGATTGTCCTTCAGAAATTCTAGAAATTCCAGTTAATCGCTAATATTGATTAATGAATTCTGAGTCGTTTCGGGACGAAAATAAAAATAATTGACACGTCAATGACTTATCATACGTTTCGAAGCGTCATAAAAATAAACCAATTACAACTTAACTCCATCGAATCTATAATAAAATATTTTAATAAAATCGTGTTAAAAAAAATATTTAATTCAATTCAAAGGCACGTAATTCATATTAAAAAAAAATAAATTTTTCAAAATTTTGAATATTTTTTCAATGTGTATATTATATTATTATATAGATACATCTCGGAGATGTCGATAAAATTAAATAATTTCAACGGATAATGTCTTCAAATTTGATGCGTATCACAATCACCGGAAAGAACATCAAAAATATAAAAAAGGTGTCAAGTATATTTGTAATATCTCTACGCAGAATCGTAAATATATTCAAAAATATGTAAATATATTTTAAAAAACTAAAAATAATGTCACAAAAAGGAAGTGAAATCAAAATGCAATGTTTTTATTTACAAAATTATTTTGTAAATATATCTAAGTATAGACGTTTAAAAACATAATAAAAAACCAAGAATACGTCATGAAAAAGAATTAAAATCAAGATAATGTATCTAGCGTCTCTTTCATGATAACATCAAAAGATATATTAATGTATTAATAATACTTTAAAAATAAACTTGACTATCGTGTTTCCTGATGTACAGGATCTGAAAGGATTAGTTTCTTGAAAAAAAAAATATTGATTAAATGTTCACCGAATGTTTGTTGATATGTTTTTTGAAAACGTTATGGACAGAATTTACTTTGCATCCGATTAACATATTAGCATAATTGATTCATCAATAATGAATAAATCAGAGAGGTTCCTCGTAAACATGATTACCTAATTTTTATTAATTAAACTGCCATTTTTGTCTTATCTTGTTACGGACAATTATTTTTTCTGTTTGGGTCATTGGTGTAGATATCTGCACATGCACATGATATCTTTTTGTTATTATGAAATATGTTGTCCACGCGTATCTTAATAAAGAGAAACTGATCTGCAAATATCAGTGGAGCGAATCGCTCGATAACGTTACATGAGCCAGATCGAGAACCAGATGCTAAATCATTTCCTGTCCGATTAAAAGAACATTAGAAAAATGATCTAAGATCGTGATTGAGATATACCAGTCGTAAGTATAAACAGTTCTCCACATGTTATTAATAAATTGTTTTTTGAGATCAAAACTCGATAATTTATTATCAGATGACATTATTAATTTATAGATACTTGCTTTAAGCTCACAATTTAATTTTATTTTTGTCAATTAAAATGTGATCTTATCAAAATAAAATCATCAAAGGTATTTCGAACAATGAAAGATTTTTGTATCGTCTGTACTTTGTTTAATTCTTCATTTTTAGCACGCTTATTATAATTTTTTACAGTGCCCTATGAACCTTTTAATTGACGAGTTCTCTTTTGTCTCTTTTGTCTTCAATCGTTTCGCCTAAATTAAATTTACAATAATTCTAACGAAATTGAAATGTTACGCGATTTTGTAAAAAATTGCGGCTTCGCGAAAAATTGCGACTTACAAATCGGACCAGTTATGTTTTGTCGGAAAGTGAGTTATGGCGAAGCGAAAATATATTTCTCGTTCACCAATTCGCGCTCGGAATCCAGTATTATTATGTCGAGACGACCAGGAAGAAACTAGGTCAAGCTGATGTGCGCGGGACAAGTAAAACTGGGTCAAACGCGCCATTATTGCCGATCCGGGAACGCATTACCCACAGCATTTGCATTTTGGAAGTGCGCGATAAAATGAATCGATGAGAAGCGACGCGTGCATGCATACTCGCATTATTAACGAACTTCGATCAAGGCTTGTGTCGCTTTATGATGTCGATATTATCCATCGTTATTGAAGCGTAGCAAAGCCGAACCATCGCGACACTCTCGTCGTCTGTCATGCGAGGAAATAAATTGCAGATAATAAAGAGATACCGGGGACATTTAATAACTCTTCCACACTCTTACTCTCGAGAGTGATCAAACGATATATTTTTACTACTCTCGGACAGCAGAGATTCCGAAAATATATAACTACTCGCCGTTTCTCGAATGTTTATGTACATGGAAAAAAATGTTTTGCTGAAATATCTAAAAATTTAGCTAAATGATCTAAAGTATTTAAAATTTTCGATAGATTTGAAAATAATTTTGTTGGATCATAAAAGTAATTATATAGAGTTGATATCTAGAATGTGAAAATTGTTTGCAGCATGCTTGAGTTTTCTTTCATATATTTTGATCCAAGTCCAATATTATTTTCAGATCAGTATTTAACTAAAATTTTAGATATTTCAACAAAATCATTCTTTTCGTATCTGTCGTTTATCGAATGTTTGTACATGGAAGAAATTAAATACTGATCTGAAAATAATTTGATTAAACCATGAAGACATACAGAAAATTTATATATATAGAAAACTCAAGTATGATGAATAATATTGTTAAAAAATGTTGAGCGTAAAAAATGTTGAGCAATTGTTTGAGCGTCTTGTATTTTTATAGTTCAACAAGCCGTCGTTCTCCGAAATCTCTATTTGAAGAATTCTAGCTTTCGTAAAATTATTGGAAATCGTTATTTCGAAGTGATGTCTATGTGGAACCGCGAAGAGTTAAAGAAACTCAAATATAATATTTAACTAACCGAATAAATTTTCTCTTGACAGTACTCCAATTTTTTAATTCCAACAAAATATTGATTTGGCTTACTTGCCAGACGAGAGTGTTGGAAACGAGAGATGAGCTGGACAAGTCATTCTTCGTGGATGACGTAGTCATCCTTACTTCTTCGGGACGTCACGTGACCATGGACTCGCGTGAAATAGTGGCCTAACAGGATCGCATCTCTCATCGACCTCGAGACATGTCAGACCAAGATCAACGTATCAGAAGACAACGGATCGTCCATCACAAGCATCTGACCCACTCGAGAAACTTGTTTGCTGTTGGCAGGACGTCTAAACTCATCGAACTCTACTACATCCAAATATCTTCCTAAATTCGCAATTCGATTTAAAATAAAATCAATCGAGACATTCTACAACTTGATGTTTGTACATTGTTCGACATTCTTGTCTTACAACTTTTTTATTTTTCTTTATTAATATTTATTAATAAGGCAGAATTATAAATGTGAATTATCAAAAGAAAAAAAAAGATCCTCTCTTTATTTCTTACTTTCATTCTTGCGAATGAATAGTAAAACAAAAATATGACTGTAACTTCAAGACCTGTTTTTGAAACGGATCGAATTCTGAGCTTCTATTTTAAAGAAGGACGGCTCGACTTGCAAATTTCATGCAAATTTCCGTCACTTCCCACCGAGCGTCGTCGTTCGTGAATCACGCGGTGGCGAACCTGTTTTTCGGTGAAGGCCACCTTACTAACATTCGTCACACTTTAGAGAATAATATTTATCAGCAATATTTCATTCACATGAAAATTTAAAGACGAAGCTACTGTGTTATCGCGTGTTTTAGCGATATAATCGTATACTTTTAAACTCGTTTTAGCGATATAATCGTATACTTTTAAACTCATTGTTTTTCGTCCCATCGATAGTAGTCTTAAATCTTCTATTTGCAAGGTGTTACGTAGTCATGTTTTTTTTTCTTTACCGAATGCAAAGATTCGCGTGACAATCACATATAAAATAAACGTCCCATGGCAATTATCGAACATGTATCTAAACATTTTCAAATTTTATTTGTTTATTTTATTATCAATCTCAAATGCTTTTCTAAATATTGTAATTTTAAATATTGCAACTAAATTATAATATTGTAATAAAGACAGACTATTAATTTGAGGTTAATAATAAATTTTGTGTAAGTCGGACATAGGTACATGTCATTGAGACATTTATTTTTATTATAGTGCATCACTACAATTGTTACAGGTCAATATCTAAAGAATATTGACTTTAACTCCCCGGAACTGGCGCCACAATCTGTACTATAGTTACTGACGTTGGATTTGTAAGATTCATTTATGTTAATAAAAAGACACCAATTAATTTCAAGTAACTAAAATGATAAAAAATGACTGTTAAGTGTATTTTTTGTAATCTAAATTTTCAGATATAACTATCAGACGCAATAATAAAACCAAATTTTTAATAAAGAGATTTATAATCAAGTGATCCAATAGACCTGTAGTTAGCTTCAAAAGATTAAGAAAGCGTTTCAAAGAAGAGTCGTAATGAAAGTAGAATTCTTTCAAACTCGACAGAAATATTATAGCTGTGTGGAAATATCAGTGGAAAAGCCTGATCAGTAAGTGCTCAGTGATTCTTTAAAATGATTAGTTCCTACATTTAAATTCAGTGAAGAAGTAAAAGCAAGAATCAATCATATTAAAGAATCACTCAGCGCTTACTAATCAATTTTTTCTGTATAAAGGGTCAATCATGTAACTTTTTTTTTTAGAACGGAAATATGAAAAGAGAAAATGTTTTGTATGTACGCGTATGTGCATATTGTACATACATACACGAGAAGAAATAATTTTATTTAAAAATTCAAAATTTTGCTGCATTAAGAAATGTGTGGTATAAACAATCATAATTTTGTTAAAATGTAAATTACTAAAATTTTGTTATGTTTTAATTAAAAAGTTATGTTATTATAATCAATATTTGATACGAAAAAAATTTTAATTAGAACAATACAATTTATAAATTAAAACATAATAAAAATTTTGGTAATTCACATCAACGAAATTATGATTGTTCATATCAAAACATTTCTTCTCTCAGGGTGAATATAGATTAAAAATTATTTTGTTGAAAATTCAAACCGATTGTTGAATATCAAAAAAAATTTTTTTGCAGCATTTTTTAGTTTCCTATATAATTATTTTTATGATCCAGCAAAATTATTAAGATCTGTATCCAACAAAATTTTAGATCTTTTCTAAAGCAAAATTATTTTTCTGTGTACACATAAAAATTGTGTACATATAAAAATATTTTTACTTTTCGCACCATCGCCCTAGAAAAAAAAGTTACATGATCGATACTTTCGAACGCAGCCAATGACTCGTGATGAAGCCACTCTCTGTGGTTCCTATGAGTTTAGATCATGTTGCGATATGCATTATGCTCTCCTCTCGCGGTGTTTACCGTACAAACGTTCCTATATTCGCTCATTATGCGAGCAAGCCATTAAGCGGCTTTGACGCACGAACAAAAAGCCGTGTGCCATCGAAGAGCAAATCGAATTAGCGAGTATGATCGCGTCGAATGATACCGTCGATTCATTAAATGGAGTCGCGTAAGCGTGCGTATAGTTTTAGCAATTTATTGACACGTGTCTATAAACGGAGATCACGAACTGCGTGTATAAGATCACGAGAGCGTTTCGTGTGCGACACGTGCAAGTGTACAAGACGATCGATATACCACGGATTCGAGTTTCTATTCAAAAGAACGATTTGGCTGAAGTATTTAATTTAAAAATTTGACTTCGTACAAATCTGAAAATAATTCTGTGTTTCGAACTATTCGAATAATCATGCAAAACGCATGAAATTAATCAGAATGTTAAAACTTTTTAAAGTATTGTTCATTATGCTTGAATGTCTTACAGAAGGAATAGTTTTAAAATATAATCTAAAAATTTAACTCTGAAATATACAGATCTGACGATAATTGTAGATCTGACAATAATTTTATTGAATCACCCGAATTAATTACATGTTAGTAATTATTAAGAATTTTTAAGCTGATTGGTTATAGAATATCAAAACTCTGCATCTTTGCTGATCTATTTGAGATTCCTATATACATATATTATTTTTGCAGGTTCAACAAAATTATTTTTAAATTTGTATTTAACTAAACTTTTTATATAATATTTCAACAAAATCATCCTTTCCATGTAGGACACTCAAACTGATTGCTAGAGAAAAAATGTCGAAATTTTTTACAGCATTGCTTATCATGCTCGAGATTCATACGTAATTATTTTGATGGTTCGACAAAATTATTTTCAGATCTATATCTAGCTAAATTTTTTAATACTTTAACAAAATCATTTTTTTCCATAATATGTGATTGATTCACGACATCTTAAAACTGTACTTAAGATGGTCCCATTTATAAGAACCGACTATGAATATCTGCAGTCTCAGACAATTCAGCATCTCTCGCAAACGGAACTGTAACAAGTCACGTGACCTAGAATAGTCGCTTGATTGAGAAAATCATAGAGTAATCATTGAGGTCCATAAATAGAAGCTCATAAATTTCTGATAGAAACTATCGATCCCTGTCGCGCTCCGATCGCATGCGAGCCCGATCTGCATTTTAAGATCCGTCGAACTTTCACTTCGTTAAGCAAATAAGTCGATCGTCGCGTCGCGTCGCGTCGCCGCAACGTTTAAGAGATATTTCAGCTCGCGACACGACGCGACACCCAGCCGCCACGCGATTCCGTTAGAGAGCTATCTAGCGCGCGAAAGAGAGTTAAGGTCGCCGTCGCGCCGAGCGATGCATGACGTCAGCCCGATATTTATGAGCGAGCCCGAAGAAACCAACTTCTCGCGCAAATAAGTTACTCCAAATAGTCCGTCATCATCGTCCTTTGCGAATGATGTTAATCACCGGTAATTCCTTCGATGTGATGTGACAGAGGTCCTCCCTCTCTCTCTCTCTCTCTCTCTCTCTCTCTCTCTTTCTTCCTTTCGCGTTCAAGGTCCTTCGCGACACTTTTCACGCGAGCCTTTTATTGATCGTGGTGGACGAGTTTCCAAGGTAGCACGTGGTGTTTGAGGCGATCTCCTCGGACAATGACACCTCCTGATGGTCAGCCGCACGAAACCGTCAAATAAACTTTAGCAGCAAAGTGTTTACACATGCCAATGATAAGTGCACTCGATAAGGAAAATGTTTTGCACAACTCAAATGAGTGTTGTTACAGAAAAATTTACGCGCCGACTTGCTTATTACGGTTTTATGTTTGTTGAATGTCACATTGTTTATATGCAAAAGTAAAAGAGGTATGTATATCGATGCAGTGTGAAACACTGAGAGAAAAGTGTTGTATCTATGATTATAATTGCATAGTATTATAATATAATTATAGAACTCGATTTTTATCCTCACTTCATTTTTATAATTACTGCTATAATATTAGTAATAATTATATTTGTATATTTATATACGGAAAGAGAGAATTGATTCTTGTTAAAGAATCTAAAAATTTAGCTAGATACATTTTACAGCATTGCTCATTAGACTTGAGTTTCTACGTAATTATTTAGATAATTCAATAAAATTATCTTCAAATTGATATTTAGTTAAATTTTTAGACACTTCAGCAAAATCATTCTTTTTACATGCGCTTATGGAAAAAGGTGAAAATGCAAGGTAAAGACGATCGTGATGGAACGAACGATGCAAGGAGGAAATTTTCGACGGAGAAAGAAATCATGATCGATCAGCTCTCAATGTCGAATGCGATCGCGCGGGTCAACAAAAAATCTTCCGCGAGCAATCGATCGGCAGCTAAAAATATACGGCTTTATACTCTTAATTAGGATATTTCGAAACACACGGCAAGGGTTTCGCGCTATCGCTCGTGGGGTAGTATCGAGTTAAGGAAGGTATACGCCAACTGCACTTGGAGGGTGTCCCAATCGAGCGCGGGCGAAGGTTTATGCTATGACATAACTCGACAAGTGAATTCTTCATCACTTCACACTTTACTTGTTAGCGAACTCGTGCGCGCGAGATTATCAGAAAGTTACATCGGCCCTGGTTCTGAATAAAGTTCAGCACCAGTACTTATATCATTATTACGTTAATATACTCATGAGTATATTTTTTATTTTCGGAGCAATGAAATGAAAACGAATAATTGCATCTTGATTTTGTAAACAAACAAATGAGTGCTTTGTAACAATTGAGAGGATGGGCGGAATAAAGGCACAATTCTACTTAGGCCCTCTTTCCGGTAATTAGCTTTTTCATGTAATATTGATCGTAATAGTGAAGATTTATAAACATGTAACTTTTTAAAGATATTACATAAATTCATTTAATATTATATCCATTTATGTATAATAAAAAAAGTAGCAAGTTATTTTAATTTTTATTAATATCAAGATTTTATATAATAATTTGGCCTTTATTCCGCATATCCCCTCAATTGTTACAATTACAGTACATTATATTTTTTTTCTAAATGCGACGAAATCTAAAAATAGATCCTCATAATTCAAAGCAATTCTATATAATTGTAGCAATCATAGATCACAATTAAAGCTAACAAAATCGATTAATCTCCCGAACACATTAAATTTATTAACACTGACGCTGGATCTTATAAGACTCATTTAAGCTATGTTAATTAAAAAATACTAATTAATTTCAAGGAAACAAAATGACTCGTATAAAAAATAATAAATATATTTGTACAATATGTAGCTAAAGAAGATTAAAGAATAATAAGCATATTTTAATAAGAATAATTAAAATTTGTAGATATAACATAAGAGAAAATTTAACATTCTTTACAAAGAAATTGAGTGATGCCCGTCTTCATCAATGAGAAACTTCAATCTCGATTCAATTTACTATTTATCTTTTTTTAATTCTAATAAAATTTCTAATAGAATTAGAAAAAGATAAACAGTAAATTGAACCGACACTAAAGCTAATTAATTTTAAGAATTATAAAAAAGTAGACAGTAAATTAAATCGAGACTAAAACTAATTAATTCTAAGAATTAAGAAAAGATAAACAACAATTTAAACCAAGATTAAAATTAATCTTATATACAGTGGAGGAATCGGGTCTGAGTTTAACAAACTCATCGTCAGCTCCGCAGGGTTAAAGAAATTTCTCAATGAAAAAATCCTATTAACATATTTCGAATTGTAAAAGAAGAAATAACTAAACAATTATATGTAACAATTTCTAATTTTATCGTTGTTCTAGATAATTTAATTTCGCGGCGAATGAATCATAGAGATACAATACACGTAAGAAACAATCTAAATTTCGACAAATTAAGCCGACGTAATTTTCTGATAATTTCACGAACACGATCGCATTCCCCGAGATGCTAAAAAAATCGCCCCAAGAAATTATTTGCGATCTTGAGACAGCTGGCGCATTCAATTTCATCGGGATGCCGATTCGCTACAAAGATGGAGGCTTCGCTTACTTATTGTTAACTGAACAATGAGATAGCGATAAGGCAGAAAATGACACGCCGTATTTTATTCAACTTATATCTTAAATTGTATATAAAAGCACAATTTTGCTGAAAGATCTAAAATTTTGCTGGCTACAAACCTGAAAATAATTTTGTTGGAAATTCAAGCTGGTTGCTAAAATATCAAAATTTTTTCCAACGATGCTCATCATTTTTTTAGTTTCCAACATGATTATTCTGATTGTCCAGCAAATTTATTTTCAGGTCTGCATCCAGCAAAATTTTAGATCTTTCAGCAAAATTCTTTCTTGTTGTACTAAGAAAAATTTCTGGTTGAAAACCAAAAAAACTGGTTGGATAAACCAGAAAATATTGATCATCATTATCTTTTATTATTTTGATCAGTTATCTCGTATTAATATTTAATACCTAGTAAATGTTTTAATTCATTCTGCGACATATTACCGTCACATCGTAATCACTCAATTCATCTATCACATATACCGCCATATACACATTTATGATTGTTAATTTAAATTGTTACGTACTGCTCTATTTTATTTTATGTTATAATATTCATTGTCCTGGGGGGCTCAGCAGCAGCAGTATTGTTAAATGCCTCGCCATTTTTGTATTCACAATTCACAATAAATTAAATTAAATTAAATTAAATATTATATCACAATCAGAATTCGGATTACTTCAACTAAAATTAATAGATAAAATTAATAATAGAGTCAAATTAAATTCTACTACGATCGAAGTACTAGATATTGGAATAATACATCTATATGTATCTAACATTTTATCTTAGATGTACGACTGCGCGCCGATTTCGATCTTTCCACACAATCAAACTGAAAAAAAAAAAATAATTTCCTCCAAATTAAATTATAAGATCTTCGATTTAATGATACTAGCATCTTAAAACTTTTAAAGAAAACTTATTGTGAAAAATATTATCTTAGCCAGGATTTATTTTAGGAGAAATAATTTTATTTTACTTTGATTATTATGTTGCAAGATCGAAAGTAATCGGCAGTCATACATGTCTGAGATAAAATTTTATTTAAAATCTATTATGCCAACATCAACTTTGACGTAATATTTAAATATATTAATTAATAGATGTTTCTCGTTCACTTAGTTGGCATATAAACAGTCCTATTGTATTATAAATCATAATACAACAAAATACTCTAATTTATTCATTTTCAATTAAAATTCCAACCAGACTCTTTTTCCAGTGATTATATAACTTTTCCTCAGGACGGAAACGTGAAAGGTGAAAAATTATTTCCATTATTTCCAACAGCAAAATTTTCACTTTTTTCATTTCCATCTCAGGGAAAAAGTTACATGATTGTATGCACCCTGACAATTCCAACGGGTCGACGAATCGCATGATTCGCTTCTTGGCACGTCCGCCATGTATGCGGGTCTAGAGGGTCTAGGGGTGAGTAACAAGGGGCGGGCACGCGCGAGGGGAGAGGGAGGCGCGAGAAGGGGTAACGAAGCGGTGCGTCCACTATATTGATCACTGACCTTTCCTGCGGCCGAATGGCCCGAAGAACGTGCTGTTTTTGCCGATGACGTTATCCTCGATGTACTTGAACAGCTTTGTAATGTCCTCCCCTTTCTTCGCGGCGATCGACTTGACGGGGCGTGGTGGGACCACCTTCTGATTACCGGCAGCGATGACGTTTACGCTCGTGGCGACTGTAGTAGCGGTAGAAGCGGTGGTGATGGTGCTGGTACTGGTGGTGACGACGACAGGGTTGCTGGAGGCTGCGGTGGTGGTGATGGTGGTGGTGGTGGTGTTGGTCGTGCTCGACTGGACCGCCTGGAGGCCACCGGTGCAGGTGATCGCGGATCCAGGGGAGCTCGCTTCCTCCGCGAGGGAACCGATCTTACGCTGCGAGCCACCCCAGCCCTTGCCGCAAGAGATCTTCACCGAGCAGCTCATTCTCTCATAGTAATCAGCCCGGAGCGCATAGCAAAGCTTCAATCCTTTATCGTGGTAACGACGACGCCGGTGTCACATCCGTGGATCACTTTCTGAGTAAAAAGGACCCGCGGGGAGAGGAGGATCCTACTTCAGGACGGTGGCGCACATCCCCCCGCGACACGCACCGCCTGTCATTTAATTATGTCCGAGTGAGTCTCTAAGAGTCTTCTAGATTTGTAGCCAGTCCTCTCTCTATTGAAGGAGTCCAAGAAGAAGAAGAGAAACTGCGAATTACGGATCCTCTGCGACTCGCACGTGTCACGTTTGCGTCGCTCCGCTCAGACTTTCCCGACGCGAGGAAAACGCTCTCCCCCTCGTGCTAGAGAAACTTTCCTCCGCGCTCCGATCTCTCCCGATCAGGACGTTGCGTAAGAATATTCGTAGTCGCGTACACCGGGTGAACGACCAGCGATTTAGTCAAGCCAGGCAAACACCACGCGCGTCCGTGCGCGCGTCAAACGTCTTCTTCTCGAGTGGTGGCCTTTTGAATCAGTTCATTATCGACAAGCAACACCCAGGTAGATCGGGACCGATACCGATTCCGTCAATCGCGCGTATCTCTAAACTTCCGCGATAATTACGGCTTACTGTGGCAAAGAATGGGCGAGATTGCCAAAAGAAACTTTACATGTACAATCCCCTCGAACGGCCGAGGCGAGACTGAATGTCTGGCCGACGACGACGAGCTGCCCGGTTCGCTAATGACGTCACCCGGCCACGCAGGCGCCCGAGAGTCTCGCCATGCTGCGAACGCATCCTCTCCCTCTCCTCGAGGTCTCTCTCTCTCTCTCCCTCTCTCTCTCTTTCTCTCTTCCTCTCTTCGGGAAACGAAGCGCGCGTCGCACGATATCACGTCGGCTAGGATACTCGCGGCGCAATTGCCGCGAACACAACGAGAGTGTCTTCTTCTCCTTATCGCGTCGCGCTCACCGAGTCTTCTGTTTGTCAACGGTGATTTTTCATCGACGAACGCGGGGCGCGTAATCGTCGCTCCCGCAACTCGTCTCACACCTCGACGAGACGCGCGCGACCCGCGAACATGGCGGTTCGGCTTCGAAGTCTCTCAGGACAGCCTAGGATTCACGTGTTTAACTATACGTTTCCCTATCGATCGTAACGTGATTTTTGCGCGATTAAAATTGCAACGGTGCAAAATTCACGGCGATCCATAACGCGGCTCGATCGATCTTACGAAAGGATAGCCTTCGCCCCGGAATTAATTAAACAAGATTGATGTATTATTATATATGCGATTGACCCGAGATTCTGCCCGCTCATTCCGCTTTCCGCGAACAGCACTTCCGGTAATCTCAGACTAATATTATGCTATAGCCAATCAAGAGATTTGAAAAATTTATCCGAGTCACAATATCTCTCATTCGCTTAATACATTTTCTTCTATTAAAATAAATTTAGGCATCAAAAATAGCTTCAATCGAATATAGGCCTTCCTTGTTTATTTGAATAAACTTACAATTAGTATTCATTCAATTTTACGACTTAAGTGATTTTGAGTCCTTGAAATTTATTTAGCCCTTGAAATTAATTAGTGCCTTTAATCAATGTAAATTAAATGGACCCAGCATCAGTAACTGCGTTTTTTTTTTAAATCATTTTCGAAGGGATAAGTTATATTATATCGTACATGTTTTTCGTATTCTTGAATATCTTTCATATTTTATAAGTAGAACTAAGAAACGAGGACTTGAAATATATATCAGAATAATACATACTATATTTAAATATTAAGTACTTATATATATTTCAAGTATTTAAAACATTTATATAGCCATAAATCTATCGTAAGTTTATTACAAACATCAAATTTGTTTAAAATATATTCTAAATCCTGATAAATTTAATATTTGTATTAAAACTATTAATGAAAAACATTTGATTCGCTTGTTATATAAAATCGTTTCTTCAATCAAATTATAGTATTCTTTAAAAGAAAATAAATTTTGTGTTTTAAGTACATAATAACAAATTTTTTCTAAAATTTGTATATTAAATGTATTAAATATATTTTAAGACTATTACCAAGAAAATTATAATAAATATTCTCTGTTAAAAATTGTTATTTACAAGAAAAAATTAAATAATTACTTTTCTTAGCAATAGAATAAGTTTTCTGTTTGAATCTGAATTGCTTATAAATTCAAATAGTATTTGAGCATATGACACATTTGATTTTAGTTTTAAAATATTCGTCGATCATTGTGTATTTCAATAATAAATAGACGATAATGAATCTAAATAATCGAACCTTAATATCCTCTAAATAGAATTATTTAACTCAAATATTTCTAGCATTTATAAAATACGCATTCTAAATATCAGATTTAAAATTTTGTAATTTTGATTAATTCATTGTAAAATCATATCTTTATACATACGATATATGTATAATATAATATAATTCATGTATATATATATATACACACACACACACACACACACACACACACACACACACACACACACACATGTATATAACTTAAGCAGAACAAAAACTCATTATGATCAAAACGGCATGAAAATGGCTTTAAAATGATTATTAAAAGACACTTCAAAATTCATTTTAATTTCATTTTGATTTCATTTTATCGTGACCTGTTGTTCTGCTTGGAAAACGTATTATGCGCGACTAAAGAAAGATAAAACACTAATATTCACTAATACAATAATATTTACCATTGTTATTCTTTTTTAACTTAGTTTCTTCAACTTGCAAATAATGTGTACTGTAGTCTGTAGATGTGAAACCGCGTTATTTTCTTTTAATAGTTTTATTATTATAATCATGTTTTTCTGCCAATATTTTTTTCAGTTCTTTCATTTATGTCATGAACAAGCAAGTTTATTAAGCCATCTATCTCGATAAATATGTTAATATACAGCAAATATCTTGCATTTTATTTTATGATTTAAAGATGTCTATTATAATATACTAAATTTTAACAGAAATTATAGATTTAAATTATAGATTTGACTTTAGAAATCATGCGCTATATATCTTTTCTAGAAAAACAAATAAGAACAAAAATCATTATTAATTTTAAAAAAGCAAAAAAAAACGATAAAAATTTATTAAAAAATAAATTCTTATACACCGTTGGATATCAAAGGAATAATGGTAACCTAGTTCTTTAGGTCGAATAACATTTTATTATTTTTAACCTCCATGTGTATCAAAATGTAAATCAATTCAACTATATGATTTAATTGTTTAGTTTCAAAATAAACAACATTCATATTAATATGTGCACTTAGTAAAAGCAATAAACTGAATGTAGGTCAAATTAATATATATTTTTTTAATTAAATTGATTAGCTCCATTGTTTTAGTTAAATTATAAATATAATATAATAATAATTAATATGAACCGACATATTTTGAGTAAAAGCAATGGCGATGTATAGAAATGATTAAAAATGATGATTCAAATTGAATACAATTTGACATTATGAATTTAACAATGTAATAATACAAGTGTAGAATTATCAATTGAATAAATTTTCTCTAGTGACACAATTCGAACTCTTTCAGAGTCAAAATATTTCCACTAAAATACGACGCAGTTCGATCGATACTTAATCAGGAATTATTAATTATAAAAAAATGATTCTACCGTTCTACCGTCTGCTTCGCTCTTTCTAAGCAAATAACTGCCACAGGGGTTATACGACCTCACGGCTTCTGGCCTCGTGAGAGCTGCGAGGCGTTTTATCGAAGGCAAAGATACGGCTAACCCAATTAAAATGTTTAATCGACGTCCTCCCTTCCCTTGCTTATCGTGCATATCACCACAATAATATGATGACAAATTGAATCGACACAGCATGCGTGTAACGGAAGAGAGTAAGATGGATTTCACGAAACCAACAGATAATGATACCGTATACATGTTTATACCATCGACAGCTACTCCTCACGTGACACACGCATACGGATGTCTCTTTACCAGCTGAATAATTATCAATTCTCTTTATTTTATTTTATTCTGTCGGTTTGATAATCGGTGTGGTCGAAGTCAAACGTCGAACTCGCGCGACAGCAACATTCGAATCACCGTGTATTGATCATACAATAATTATGAACGAATATAGGCGGACTGAAAAAAACCGTCAAAGAGAAGTGCCAGTCAAACGAAGAGGAATTTAATAAATCCAGAAAACGATACATATTCGCTCGCAGAGGCGCATTTTTTTTTAAACGTTGTCGAAGCTTGAAGCGCTTTTGTGGAGTGATTTTAAAAAATTATTTATATTTATATAAATGGTGTTTCTCTCTCATAACATGTGGGCATAATTTCAGAAATAAATAATAATTTCAGAAATAAATAACACAAAAATGACAAAAAAATTATACAAATATACGTATTATCTGACTTTATATTTCCAAATTATGTATAGATTTCGTGATTTATTAATTCTCGTTATAAACCGAATTAGCATAATATTTTGACATATTTCTGTCTTTAGTTAATAATAAAACGTTTTAACTTAAATTGAGTAAATATCTTGGCAGAATCTGCTACGCCAATAAGTTCACAGGTTGAACAAATATTTATTATGAATTTTTTGTATTATTTTTATATCCTTCATTTTTGAAGTTACGCCCACATACAACATCTTGTATATAAGGTGGCTAGCGTAAAATGTGACAAGTCAATAATTCAAAAAATAGGAAGATGCGAAAAAACGTTTCAAAGTGAAACGGTTTCGAGGGATGTATTTTGATCACGTTATTATTTTTAAGTGGAGACGCCAAAAAGATATGAAAGCCATCACTTTTTAAAATAGAAATATATGATTTTTTTACATAAAATAATTTCTTTAATATATTATTCTGTATATAACAGTAAGATAGAGATATCAAGAACTTACAGTTTACGAAATATTTTGTACTTCATTCTAGCACATAATGAAATTTTAATTATCACGTAAACTATTAATTTTTCTAATAATTGTAAATACTTTTTTAAACGGAATACTGAGATGAATCAATTGGTGTAAAAAAATACATAGTTGCTTTAAAAAAATACAATATGTATAATTTTTTAAGTAAGCAACTATGTATTTTCTGTACACCAATCAATTCATCAATTCCATTTTAAAAAATAAAGGTGATCTTCTTATTTTTTTGCTGCCTCCATCTAGAAAGAAAATAACGTAACTAAAAAACATCCCTCTCGAAATTGTTCCCTTCTATATAAAATGTTTTTCATATCTTCCATATTTTTTGTCATCATACTTTATATGGTTTATCCTATGTATATCATTTACATTTTTTAATGATTCCTTTGAAGCATCATTGGCATTTGCCAATTCTGTAACATGTCCTGCATAAAATTACGATAAAATTGGTGTGTTAATTATATTATCGAGTATTTTACGCTTCACTTCATAAACTCGTTATGGTTCAGTTTTCTCTCCTAAAATAACAATTAATTCCGTTCGATCGAACATTTCGCTAGACTAACTAATTTTGAATCTTAATTGGACAAAATGTGTGTGCTGCAATACGGCGCTTTTGTCGTTCCCCTTAATGATTACTGTGCAGTTGGAATTTATCGACTCTATGTACAACCCTCCTAAAACTCACCATGGTAACAAAACTCGACTGCGAAACTTCAGACACTTCAGTTTCGATTTCGATTCCAAGCTGAAAAGTCCGAATAGATTCACGTTTTCGGTCTCACACGTGTAATCTCATAAAAAAGAGATCGTAAAAAGAAACCACACCTCTTAGATTTTTATCTCAAAAAATATCCAAAATGTTTAAGTTCGAACACCGCGCTACTCCGGAGGATCTCAAGCTCGCCGCATCTATAGAACGCAAACGACAAAACGAAGAAGCGAGGAAATTACGCATCTTTAACCCTCGCATTAGGAAAATTGGGGTAGGAATTCGGTCCCGATTTTATCAACAATTCATTTTATTTCAATCGAATTAATTTTAATTTTTAATTTTATCACCTTTCTGATTAATTAAGAAAATACTTTGTACTAATATATATTAACATTGTTATAATCCATTTTCGATCAAATTAATTTTATTTTGTATATTTTGCTGCTTTTCTTTAATTTAAATAATAAATTTTTTTTTAAATAGAAATTCAGTCCCGTGATTATTCTTTTACGTTTAGTATTAGTATAGTGAATTCGATCACTTGCATTATAATAAATTAATGCATACTAAAAGCTACTATACATAAAATTAATAAAGTTAAATGTAAAAGCATACAAATGTTTTGAACTATTAAATATCTAATAATGATGTCATATTTAGAATATACATGTATTATCATCAGAGCTGATTATATTATGTCACTGTATTTAAATATTTTATATATAGTTGAAAAATTTTGTTAAAAATACATTTCATATCAAACAATCCACCCAAATTTTTTGTTAATTTGACACGAAATGAATATGTTAAAAATTAACAAAAATAAACAAAAATAATATGTGAATAAATAATCGCGTTGTCATTTGTAAATAAGCTGTTAAAATAAATTTTTTCGATAAAATTAACATTTATTTTATTTGTTTATCTTAGTTTATTTATTATATATATATATGTATATATTTATTTATTTATAAATTATATTATTTTAAAAATAAGAAATATTAAATATCAATTTGATACAAAACAAATAAATAATATAAGTTGCTCACTACAGTTATGTTAAAAATTAACATTCGAATATATTAAAAATTCAACACGAAATTTTTTAAGATGGAAATGAATTGTTCTTAACACAAATACAAAATTTTTTATTATGTATGAAGCTGTACACTATCCAATGCGAATGACCGAATTCACTATTAAACTTTCATATCTTATTCTGATCGCATAAACTTTAATTCTTAATTTAGTCGTTCTATTAACTTACGTCCTAATTAATTAAAAAAAAATACTTCGTACTAATATTTATTTAAATTTGTTACAACCCACGCTTGATTAAATTGATTTCTATTCATACATTTTCCTTAATATCTCATAAATGCCACAAACATCATTCGATGGTACATTACACACTACTTGATTGATCTAATGTCTGGGAAGTTGTTTGATTCAATGCAATAGGATTCGCACGGATTGTTTCCCTGACATTTGCAGATAGACAAGGAGTTCTTGGATAGGCAAGTCGAGGAGAAGAAGCAGCAGCGCGAGTGGAAACGAGCGCAAGAATGTCAATTGGCTGAGGCTCTCGTTCGCAGCAGCGAGCACGCCGCGTATTTGGAGAGACAGCAGGAGGAGGTAATTGAGTGCTGTCAATGACGATAATTACACCGGGAATGTCCGTTCGATACTCGAGCTGATACTCGGTGATTTCGGTGTCACACGTGTCGTTGAATTAAAAACTTTATCGATCGAGAGAGCGAAATAACTCCGCTTCTCTGTTTGCAGGAGCGGCGAAAGATAAACAAGGAGATCAATTTCTTCCGACGTTTCCATCAGCGACCGGAGGACCGGCGAGATTACGATTTGTATGACCCCGAGGCATTAAAGAAATCGCTTCCTATATGCGTGGACGACAATGGCGACAACATGGGAGTAGCGTCCGCTCAGAAGTGCGTAAATAGCTTGATTAATACCGCCAACAATATAATGGTGCAACCGGGAGAAAAGCTTCGGAGAGATTTATCTCGGACTTTCCAGAAGAAGATAAAAGAACGTGCTTGTGAAACTCGTTTATTCTGTTTCTTGCATTCTCGATGTTTCGTCTTTAATAACGCTTAGTACACGCGATGATTTTCTAATAATTTATTACGATTGATCGTTTATGTCTGGATTAATTTTCATCTAAATACTAAATAATGTCTCTATCCTTTTTTTTAAATGCATAGCCTTACAAATACTTTCTAAAAATGTTAAAGTATATGTAAGAATTACTTATTAATTTCTGTATAGTTTCA
This sequence comes from Acromyrmex echinatior, assembly GCF_000204515.1. Next base: position 3,190,485 of record NW_011627135.1, on the reverse strand, counting down.
AAAGTGTGCAAAAATTACACTAGAAAAGAATTAAATTTTTTAATAATTATTTGCTTGAATAGTTTTAAGTATTTATTAAATATAAATGTATATTTAGTAAATATATTTATTTAATACAATAACTATTAATTTAATTTAACTATTATTTTTTTTATTCAGTAAATATTTATTCACTGTAAATAATGTTTGCTTGATACTATTAAAGAAAGATGCATTAAGATTTAAGTAAATGTACATATATATATTATACGCAAGAAATGAATGATCCATCGTGTGTATTAAGAATCTTGTATATAACGTTAAAGTGCCAAAGCTATCGTGAAAAGGATTCATTTCTATATACAGTCTGTAAACCACGGCTATCATGAGTACGGTATAACAATATTTTTCCTCTCCGTGTTCATTGTAAAAGATCTTCGCGCGGATAATAATTTACCCCACAGCCTGCTCACCCTGGCGCAATGGTAATGAGCGTAACGTCGCGGAAGAGAAAAGAAACGATGAAATATTACGGCTGCCGCAGGTTCGAGGGCGAGGATCGCAATTTTCTCGAGCGATTGAAAGCGCAGAAAGAGCAGATGCGTTGGTGGATACAGAAACAAAAGGAGGAACGCAGAGCGGCAGAGAAGGCGCGACAAGACGACGAGGATGCCTATAAGGAAGGAGTCCTCGCCAGGGGCAACCGAGCGGCGCAGTGGGCACGACTGGCCGCGTTTTTTTGTTGAACGAAGCCACAGCGATATTTAATCGCGCTCTGGTACAAGGAATCTTCTCTGTTTGCACCTTTAACCCTTCATTACTCGCGTGGGATGTCTAAGGACTCAACCTTATAAATCCACTAAATGTATTAATGCTATTTATACACATTATTACATTTAATGCAAATTATTTTACAATTTATAAAAAATTATTTTCATTTATCTTTATCTAAAGGGTGAAATATTATTAATTTCCATTTAATATTGTAAATTATCAAAGAGAATAATGAAAATTGAGATACAATGTTGGGATGACAGAAACATCCCACGCAAGTAATTATGTTTAAAAAACATGCGTCATATAGAGTTAATCTGCAATTGACCGATGAGTCTCTTGGACTCATTCAACTATATATAAATCTCTTTGTCAACAATGTCAAACAATTTAATTTTCTTTATATTATATCTGCAAATTTTCTATCTGCAAAGATCTTTATTTTTTTCTCTCTTTTTTCATTCTTATTAAAATACAATTATAGTATCCTTTAATATTTTTTAATATTTTTACACGAAAAGAATGATTTTGCTGAAGCACGTAAAAATTAGACCAGATACAGATCTAAAAATAATTATAGACTATCTCAAAATAATTATATAGGAATCACTTAAGATTGATGATAATGCTACAAAGAATTTTGACACATTTTAGCATCAGCTTCATCATTCAATATAATTATTTAGGTTCAACATAACTATTTTCAGATCTATATCTAGCTAAATTTTTAAATATTTTAATAACATTATTTTTTCCGTACAGTATATGTCATATATACTAGCAAATTTTTAAAAATATATTATAGATAATTTAGTATATTTTTAAAAATTACTTAATATTTATTATTATTTTTATACGATTTATGTTATTTTGGTTCTATGAAATTATATATACTTAGTGCTTTTTAATTAACATAAATTAACTAGGTTTCACAAATCAGTAACTGTATTATGGATTTTGACGTCAATTTTAAGTTGATCTAGATCCAATGCAAGAAAGAAGACTCATTTTTTTTTAATAAACCAGATAAAATCAATTGTACGATCTTCAAAATAATTCCGGTTTCATTCCTAATCAATGTGCAGCAGCAGTTGCTGTTATTTCGCATTCTAGGGACTCCGCCGCTTTTGCTTTCGCGTCTTCTACCGACAAAAAATGGATTCCTTTGACCGATTTGATCTCTGGGCGGAGGTAGAAGGCGAATGAAAACCGGGTCCGGCGAGTAAGATGGATGTTCGAAAGGGGTAACGTTTTTTTATTAAGCCACTTCGTGGAAAGACTGGAGTTTTTTTTAGTCGACTAACGCGCCTTGATCGTGTCGGATAGAAGATAAGAACACGTCTATATTTGAATACGCGCCCACTTATATCTAATGAAGCGATCGATCCGAGCGTTGTTACATTTGACATGATGGTGTTGACATATTAGAGCATGTGCTACCCATCTATTTGTTTCCAATTTCAATCTTCTTAATATGTATATGTAACATTAAGAAGATGTATCAGGGTTTGTTCTTCTTTTTTGTCTCGGTTGTTTTTCTTTTAGGAAAATTCCGCACTAATACATATGAAATACATACTATATCACAGAAAAATCTAAATCTGTTTAATCCGGGGTTAAAGATATTTTTTACACTCCAACAAAGAGAATATCAAGCTCAGTCACAATACCTTTGTTTATTGGCCGAGAATCTGAACCTATTTTTTTATTTTTCCTTTTTTATAAAATATTGAGAGTAAACCTTGTTCATATTAATCTCAAATATTAATAAATTATAAATACAATCAATAATATACCAAATTTTTATGTTAATTTAAAACAAAATGAATATATTAAAATAAAATAGTACAAATTTCACGTAAATGTTAATACACAAAATACAACATTTGGAAACAAATTCTGATAAAATATATTTTTCAATAAAACTAACATTTATAATATGTAAAATTAAGAGGTATTATTCATTTATCTTAGAATTTTTATTAAAATTATATTATTTTTATGTATTTGTTTACTTACTCATAAATTGTGCTATTTTAACACTAAGATATTAAATATCAATTTAATACAAAATATATATTATATTTTATAGATAATAATTACATTAAACTGACACTCAAATATGTTAGAAATTCAAATCAAAAATTGTAAGCATCATTTAACACTAATGCATTGAAAAAAATTGATGGTTAAAAGAATTGCTCGGTTATTATAATTTTAGTTGAAATAACCGGAATTCTGATTAAATAATATTTCTGATAAAGTCTACTAGAATTCTTATTTTTATCAGAATAAGTATATCGATCAAAATTCTAATTATCTCAACTAAAATTCTAATATTTTCAAGAAAGTTTTGATTCATCCATTTTCCACCAGAATGACTATTTAATCCAACCAGATCGTTTTCTTAGTACATACAATATTTTTTATTTTTAGATGACTATTTCCAAGTAAAAAAAATTCTATTGAATGATACAAATAAATACTAACCCGAAATTTTTTAAACAATATTTCATGCATTTAAATATTACAAAACTACAACTACAGAATTGAAACAATTATACTATATACGCCTGTCGTTGCCAGAATGCTTTTTCCTTTTTTCAGAAGTTGTAAACGTTTCTGTGATATTAACTTTCTCACAGAGAATAAATATAATCAAAAAGCGTTTATAATAATAAACCAATCGCAGATACAACGTAATAAAAAACATCGCGCTACATTTTTGCGCAGTCCATATGTATTTTATCTCGTCGCGGGATATAAAAGTCGCCTACGCGATTCTCTCGTAATCGATGAATAAACTTCATGACATCATCGTGCAAAGTGCTATGATAATTTGTCCCGATAATTTGCCACAATAAAGTTGCCGTTGATTTCTTTTTTATTCCTCTCTCTACTTTTTCCCATTATATTTTAACTCAGCATTAATCCCTCTTCCTTCGCTTCCCTGGCCCTTATCCTTCAATACTTCGCGATGGTTTCGCGGAATTTATTTCCACTCGATTGCAGGCCGAGGAGCAGCAGCAACGCCGTCACTGCGAAGCCGTTCAAGATGACGAGGACAATAAAGCGGAAATCTATAATCACGTGACTGGAGATTTCCTCACCGAGGCTAGGGAACAGGCCGAGAGCACCCGCGGTCCGCACAAGCCGTTGACGAACCGATACAAGGGCATGACTACAGACGAGTTGAAGGTCTTCAAAGATGCTCAGTTGCAACAAATGGAGGAGATACATGTTAGTATGAGCGGAGGAATTACGCTTGAACGTATCAACAATCCTTTCAATCTACACTGAGAAAAAAATTTTAATTTTAATATACACATTTTCAATAGTATTAACATATATTTATTTTAGTAAATAAATATTTATTAAAGAAATAATTGAATCAAATTAATGGTTCTTGTATCAAATAAATGTACGTTTCTATTTAGTAAGTACTATTCAAATAAATATTTATTAAAATTTATTATAACACACACACACACACACACACACACACATTTTTTTTAGTGTAATTTCTTTTACCTGTTCAATATAATGGAAGAAGTTAAAAAAGAACCAATTCGAGTAAAATTTTGTAAATCAGATATAATTTATATATATAATCGTATTGTAAATAACATTATACTCTAATAGTAGATAAAAATTGTGTATGCGTCATTGATTATATTTGATTTCACGGCTGACTCATAGTTACACGCATTATTAATATACATATGTTTAAAATAAAGTTTTTTTATTTGATGCAATGATGTATTTCAAATATTCATCGCATCGATTCTTATAAATCTACACAGAATTATTAATTTTAAAAATGCATGGAAATTCGTTTTTTACAGAAAATGAAATTGGAAGAGAAACGTATCAACGAGACTTGGGATCGCTTAATGGATTCGCACCTTCAAGCCGCATGCTCCTATGATCGCGAGTTAAATCAAAAAAAATCGTAAGATCCTAAAATAATTTCGTATTTATTTTTTTTTATTTAAATATCATTTTAAAAAAATATTTGAGTGTATTTCATATAACGAGATTATATTTAATAATGTATATGTTGAAAAAAACCGTGATTTTTTTAACTTGCTCCTTTAAAAATTCTTCGATGGTTATCAATTTTTATATATTCAATATTTGTATACGTAAATAACACGTTAAATGCTACATTTTATTTATATTCTTCTAGAGAACTTAATAAGAAAATTGCGGAGGAGAATTTGCGGCTTGCTGAGCAACAGAAGCAACATCAAGAATATCTGAAACCACTCGTCTATTTAAACATCAACCAACACCTGACTTCTATGAGCAATTTAATAAAGGAACACGTTGAATGCAATTTTTGCGTGCAAAATGTACTTTTTAAAGAGAGAAAGATCAATGTAATGGTCACAGTACAGACTTTTGCATAACGCAAGATGCATGATGTATAAGAAAATCGACCAATCAAAATTCTTCTTATCCGTTAAATAATCGGAAACGAAGAATTCTGATTGGTTGTTTCTTATGCACTATAATGCATGCTGTTGCACTATAATGTTATGCGTTAAAAAATTTCAAATATAAAAAATAATTTTGAAGATTTCAGTCTTTTTTTTGTAAATCGAGTCATCAAATCCTACTACACCGATGGAGTAGATGTGCATAGACTTTTCAGTTATCTACAAATACTTTATATACATATATATAGTTGTAACAAAATTATAATTAATAAAATATATTTTAATTTATAAATTAAAATTGAATTTATAATTAGTGTGCGTGTGTAAATATAAAAGAATTCATTATTATCGAAGAATTTTTAAAGGAGCAAGTTAAAAAAAATCATGATTTTTTTTCAAAATATATACATCATTAAAAATAATTTTATACCTTCATGGGCAAAAATCGGCCTCTTTTAACATTCTCCTTTATACTACAAAACTGTACTTGCACATCAAAACAAATGCAAAATATTTTTACCGTGTAGAATCCTTTTGTATTTTTCATTTTTTCTAGCGTTATGAAGAAATTAGGAAGCAAAATTAACTTTTCAAAAATCTTATAAAAGATTCTCTAGATAGATTTGAAACATTATTATTATTCTATTATTTTACATCTTATAGAAGAAAATTGTAACTGTCGGTTTGTGATTATTTTTAGAGAAAAATTTATGCGGAAAATATGCGGGACTATTTTAAAAAAGAGGTAAAACATGAGAAATCATACAAGCTCGCCGGACAAAAAACAGAAATTCATATATTTCTATAAATTAAAAAAATTTCTCATGCCAATGGCGGTGAAAAACGAAAGATATTAACTATCATCAGAAGCGATAAACTATCGATGATAATGCTAAGTTTGACCTTGTTTTAATGTTTCCACGAGCATTTTGTCGGGGGAAGGTGAGAAGACGAGGACAATGCTGCAATCTCTGCCAGTCCTACAGGACGATACCATTAAATACGGCGCGTACAAAGAGTGCCTGTGTTCGAGTAACGATTCGAAACAGCTGTGCGAGCCCTTTAATAACGATAAAGAGGGTTTCCTGGGCAAGTATACTACTCAGTGGTTTGTCATTATTTTTCAAGAGGAGCTACGAGCGTACGCAAATTTTTCGATTCTGCCAGGAATCGAACCTGGGATCTCTAGTATAGCAAACCTATCATGGAACAAAGTCGGATTCCGATCGAAATTATTTCATTTTCCCCAGAAAACACAATAAAAATCTAGGGAATAATTGAATAATTCCAATTGGAATCCATTCCGTTTTTGTTCCATGATAGGTGTCCAGTGCGTTGTCCGCTACAACAGCTCGCGCTCTCTTGATTTAGCCTGTTATAATATTTTCTTGGAGAGATTAATTATCTTTACATGTTTTAGTGGAAATTTAGACAGTGAAAATTTGGAACGTAAATAGTTAGTCTAAAAGATTTTTTCTATTTAGAGAATATCCATACATAATATAAAAACTATTTCATTTACTATGTTTTAAGATTTGCAAAGTTTACGGCAAAGTATTTTGGTATTTTTTATTATATAAGCATCGATAATTATAGATATAGTATGTTTACGATATTATAATTTAGGTAAATGCACAAAAAATTTAAATTACATGTACATGTAAATCTAATGAGGACACTATGTTGAAATAATCAATTATAAAATATTCTAGGATATTTAATATAAATTTTACAAAGTAATATATAAATATGAATATAAATACTGCATCTGTGATGCAGTATTAAGCTCTACTTGACAATCAAAGAGACGAGGACGCCATACGTGTAACATAATCTTATCATGTTAAGATGATTCAACTAAAATCAATTGAAATATATATCACTTGTCTTATTCTGCAAGAATGTTCCTAATTTCTAGCTTTGCATTGTATTTTTATGACTAAATTTGCGCATATTTACGAGATTTATTATGATATCATAAATTTAATGATATCAATATTGTACATTTTTATTGATTGGTCATCAAAATCTGTATAAATTCTAATTTATCAAATATGATAACTTATCGACAGGGATTGAATATCAATAGAGCAACACATTTTTACATTATCGACATTGGATAATATCACAATAATATTAAAATAATCTTTTTTTATTAATCGTGATAAATTCAATTTTAATTTATAAATTAAAATATATTTTATTAATTATGATTTTTGTACAACTATAAAAGTATTTATATAAAAAGTATTTAATTGTAATAACTGAAAAGTCTATAATATGCACATCTCCGTCGTTATGGTAGAATTTAGTGAATAAACCTACAAAAGAGAAAGACAGAAATCGATGAAATTATTTTTTACTTATTTGAAATTTTTTTAACGCATAATGCATAGTGCATAAGCAAATCAACCAATCAAAATCCTTTCTTTCCAACCATTTTACAGAAAAGCAGAATTTTAATTGGTCGATTCGCTTGTACATCATTTATAATGCGTTATGAAAAAGTCTGTACAGCGACTTTTACATGTTACATTGATTCTTCTCCCTTTAAAAAGTACATTGCATGCAAAAATTGCGATTGCATTCACCGTTCCTTTATTAAACTGCTCATAGAAGTCGGCTATCGGTTGATGCTTATAAACGAAATGGTTAAGGTATTTCTGATGTTGCTTCTGTTGCTCAGCAAGTCGCAAATTCTTCTCCACAATTTTCTTATTGAGCTCCCTAGAAGAATACAAATACAATGTAGCATTTAAAGTGTTATTTACGTGTACTGAAATATAAAAGAATTCATTAATATCGAAGAATTTTTAAAGGAGCAAGTTAAAAAAATCACGGTTTTTATTCAAAATATATGTCATTAAAAATAATCTTGTTATATAAAATATATTTAATGATATTTAAAGATGAAAATTAAATATGAAATTATTTTAAGATCTTACGATTTTTTTATTTAATTCGTGATCATGCAAATATGCGGCTTGAAGATGCGAATCCATTAAGAGAGCCCAAGACTCTTTGAGGCTTTTCTCTTCCAATTTAATTTTCTGTAAAAAACAAGTTTTCTTATATTCTTAAAATTAATAGCTCTGTGTAGATTTAAAAGAGCCGATAAATATCTGAAATACATCAAATAAAGAAACTTTATTTTAAACACATGTACATTAATAATACGTGTAATGAATCAGCCGTGAAATCAATTATAATCAATGACGCATATACAGTCTTTGTGTACTGTTGACACTTACAAGATGATTATATGCATAATTAATATCTGATTTGCAAAATTTTTACTCGAAATCGGAATCCTTTTTAACATTTTCCATTATATTGAATAGTTAAAAAGAGGTATACTGAAAAAATGTGTGTGTGTATGTGTGTGTATTAAATTTTAATAAATATTTAAACATATTAACTAAATATTTATTAAATGTAAACATACATTTATTTGGTATAAGTACCATTAATTTGATTTGACTATCATTTTTTTAGTAAATATTTATTTACTATAAGTAAATGTTAACATTATTATCGAAAAAATGTATATTAAGATTTAAATTTTTTTTTAGATCAGTGTAGATTGATAAAATTGTTGATATGTTAAAGCGTAATTCTTCTGCTCATATTCATGTATCTCCTTCATTTGTTGCAACTGAGCCTTTCAATTCGTCATGCCCTTATATCGGTTCGTCAATAGCTTGTGCTCTCGGCCTGTTCCCTAGCCTCAATAAGGAAATCTCCAGTCACGTGATTATCGTAGATTTCCGCTTTTTTGTCCTCGTCATCTTGAACGGCTTCGCAGTGACCGCGATGCTGCTGTTCCTCCGCCTGAAATTAATCGAGCGGAAATAAATTCCGCTAAACCATTCACATCGCGGAGCATTGAAGGATATAAGGGCCAGGGAAGTGGAACCTAGTAAGAGAGAAGAATTAATGCTGAGTTAAAAATACAGCGGAAGGAAATAGAGAGAGGAGTAAAAAAGAAATCAACTTTATTATGGTTATCGAGGCAAATTATCGTAGTACTTTGCACAATGATGTTATAAAGTTTATTCATCGACCATGAAAGAATCGCGTAGGCAACTTTTTTTATATTCCACGAGATAGAATGCATGGACTGCGCAAAAACATAGTGCGGTGTCTTTTATTATGTGTATCTACCGCCGATTTATTATTATAATTGCTTTTGATCACATTTATTCTCCTTGAGAAAGTTAATATCGCACATTGAAACGTTTACAATCTCTGAAAAAGGAAAAAGCATCCTGGCAATGACAGTAGCGTAAATTATAATTGTTTCAATTCTTCATATAGTTGTAATTTTGTAATATTTAAATGCATGAAATTTTGTTTAAAAAATTTTGGGTTAGTATTTATTTGTATCATTCTCAATTTTCTTCCCTCAGAAATAATAATCACCTACTGCAATAGTATATCTTATAAAAAATATTTTATACACTGACACTGACGAAATACTATTAAAGACGGTTAGCGTTAATAGAAGTTTGCGTGACTGTTAAAATTTAAGTGATTAAGGTCCGGTTGCACCAACGTTACTTTGATTTTAAGAAAACTCTCTCTATCTCGTTTTAAAGCAAAAAAGAGAGAGAGAGACAGAGAGTTTTAAGCTTCACTTGTGCAATCGGGCCTAAGAGTAAGAAACTAGACGGTACTATTTTCATAGTTTATTGGTTTCGTAGCTACTGTATATATATATATATATATATATATATATATATATATTTTTTTAAAACA
>NW_011627135.1:3162762-3180469 GCF_000204515.1 Acromyrmex echinatior | reverse complement strand
GTGTCTTTTTTCTTTTCTACGGAATAATGGAGAGTATCATCTGGTGCAGTTAAAACGCACGAGATAAGAAACGTGCATTTGCCCTCTCTTAGTCACGAATATATATAACATATATATATATATATATATATATATATATATATATGTTTAAAACTTAATAATACTCGTTTTTTTATTTAAAATTGTGTTTTTAATGTCATAATCCGAATTTAATTAGCAATAGAAATGATAACTGCACAGAAAAAATGATAATTTTTCAACAATATACATATTATATTAATCAGAATTCTGATTATTTTAACTAAAATTTTAGTAAACGAGCAATTCTGATTCGTCCATTTTTAATCAAAAATTGTTTTCAATGTACCAGTGTTAAAATTTTTGTGTTGGATTTTTAACATACTTGAGTGTTAGTTTAATGTAATGTAATTATTATCTGAATATTTTATATTAAATTGATATTTGATATCTTAGTATCATTTGATATCTTAAAATAACATAATTTATGAGTAAATAAACAAACATAAAAATAATATATTAGGTGTTGGAATTAATCCGTAGCGTTTTACAAGTGATGGGAAGTACTTTCATTAATGTATTTTTTAATGCTCATGTGAAATAAATAACATTCTTTCATTAAAAACGCTACGAATTAATTCCAACACCTAATATATTGTTTTAAATTAACATAAAAACTTGAGTGCGCTATTTAGGACATGCGAAATATGTCAAATTCAATATGAATTTTTGTACTACATACATATTTTTGTTTTAAATAAATAATAATAAGGATATTATTTATGTCCCAATTTAAAATCAGTACTATTATTTATATAATAGTACATTATTGGTTGTTTTGTAATTTATTAATATTTAAAATCGTTACATGTACAAGATTTATTCTCTTAATATTTCATAATAAAATATCCCAGAGAACATTGAGACGTCTTATAAGACATCATAAAGATGTCCTAAAATTCATGAAACATATTTTTGAAGTCTAAAATACAATGCAGAGCTGGGAAATAGGAACTTGCAGAATAAGACGTGCGACATATATTTCAATTGATTTCAGTTAAATTATCTTAATCATGATAAGATTGTGTCATATTACACATATGATGTCTTCATCTCTTCGATTGTCAAGTAGAGCTTAATATATCACAGACGCAGTATTTATATTCATATTTACTTTGTATAAAATTTATATTAAATATTCTGGAATATTCTATAATTGTGATTATTTCAATATAGCGTTCTCATTAGATTTACATATGTATGTGTAGTTTAAACTTTTTATGCAATTACCTTAATCGTTAAAAACGTCATGAACATGCTATATCTACAATTATGCTTACATAATAAAAAATAACAAAGTACTTTGCCGAATGTAAACCTTGCAAAGACGCGTTAAGACACAGTAAACGAAATAGTTTCTATATTATGTATGCATATCCATTAAATTTTAGAATAAAATCTTAGACTAACAATTTCCATTCAAAATTTCCATTAGAACATGTAAAGATAATTAATCTCTCCAAGAAAATAGGCTAAAACAAGCTAAATCACGAGATATTCATAATGTAAATAAGTCACTGCAAAAACTTTTTCTATTCTATGCACATTTTGATTATCTTCTCTTGCTAAAAAGAAAAATCACGCACGCTGAACAGTTTATTTATTGTCAGACGGACGGAGCGCCATGGCCAGAACTTGCTGCATCTGTATTCTAACATCTAGCTTCTTCTCCTCCGGCACCTGTCTGATGATTGGTAGCAGCGAAAGAAGAAACATCTTGTCGTAGTCATCCTCGTCGAGGGTAACGCGTTGACTGCTATGCGAGGAGAGGATGTCATGTATTTCGTTGTCGAAGGGCGTGAAGGATGTCTCGCACAGCTGTTTCGAATAACGCGGGCACACCTTGTACGAGGGTGTACCCGTCTGAAGATACTCGCGGCTACCTGTTATAGAGGTACCTGTTATAGAGGCACCACCGTGTGTAAGGGGATCGTACTCCTCGATCACGGGATTGTCCACCTCACCCTCGCTTTCCTCCGATTTGCAAGGAAGATTGATGCTCGTGGGAATCCTAAAACAAGATTTAACTTAGCGTTATTATCGATCGTTTGTCGCTTCTGACGACAGTTGATACCTTTTGTTCTCCACTGTTGGCATAAGGAATAATAATCGATCGAAGTACATGTACTTCTTCCGTTTTCGTCCGGCGGGCCCAGATTTGTGCGATTTCTGAAGTTTCAGTTCTTTCATAAAGTAATCTCGTATATTCCTCCATTTTCCGCGTAAATTTTTCTCTAAAAATAATTACAAACCAACAGTTACAATTTTCTTCTATAAGATGTAAAATAACAGAATAATAATAATGTTCATATATTTAGGGAATTTTTTATAAAATTTTTGAAAAGTTTATTTTGCTTCCTAATTTTTTCGTTATCTAGAAAAAATGAAAAATACGAAGGGATTCTACACGGTAAAAATATTTTGTATTTGTTTTGACATAAGTACAAAAATTTTGTAGTAAAATTTTTTGCTGCATAGAATTCCTTCGTGTTCTTCATTTTTTAGTTAAAATTTTCTTGTTAAATTTTTAACATAATCGAATATTAATTTAATATGTAATTATGTTATTTAAATATTTTGTTAAATTGATATTGAACATTTCTTACAATTAGTTAAAATGACGTAATTTATAAATAAATGAACAAATAATAACAAATATATATAAATTTTTATATATATAGCTTTAACGATAACAAAAAAAATATGTTTTACTGAAAAAATAAAACTTCCACAATTTGCTTCTAAATTGTGTCAATGTTATACTTTTTATATTAATTTTTATATAACGTAATATATTTGTGTAGTCATCCTATGATAACTACACAAGTCAAATTAATGCAAAAATTTGAAACCATTTGAATCATATAAAATATGTTAAATTTAACACAGATTTTACAATTGTGTAATTTTAATTATGTTCGTGTACATTGGGAGAAAAATTTTTAGATTTGTAACTATACATATAATTATATGTGCACTCAAGTAGCATAACATCGCCTGTAAAGCGCTAAAAAATATATACACGTTTTAAACGCTTTGTAGACGCTGTGTGTTACTTGGGAATTACTATAATTATTACTATAGTTATTACTACTATAATGTTAATAATGATAACTATATGTGATACAGTTCTATCAATAAATATATATAATTGATATCGAAAATGATTACATAATTATTATTATATACCATAAAAATTATTACAATTACAATAATATAATATTTTATAATCATTTTTTAGAATAATTATATACTGATAGACTTCAAAAATAACTATGAATATTATAATTTAATCTATACATATATAGTTATTATTAACATTGTGGCAGTAATAACTATAATTTAATTATGATGGTCACAAATACTAAGAACTTTTTTTCTCAGTGAACAAATTATGATTTTAAAAGGAACAATAATGTATCAAAACATTTTTTTCATAAATATCTTCTTCAAACCTGATTTTAATAGAACCATGTTAAATTTTTAATTCAATTTAAGGGCATTTTAATAAGTAATTTATACTAAAAAATTTTTTTTTAATTTTTTAACTATTTTTTTAACATGTACATTAGATTTCAAATAACATTGATAGAATTAAATAATTTCAATGAATAATGTTTTCAGATTAAATATACGTTACAACACATACAGAGTCTAAAGGAAGGGACAACAGAAGTAATAAACCGACTCATTTACACTTCATTTGTAGTGCAGCTATATATCTGCACTCTAGAAGAAATATTTTGCCATGAAACTTGTTTTGGCTTATATTTTATGAAGCCTATTAAAAAGCCAAATTTTGCAATTTCGCTATTAAAAACAATATTTTATAATAAATAAAATGATGTAACTTCTTATTTACGATACAGAGATTCATTTTTATGATTATATTTTATCTTTTAGAATATTACGTCACACATGAGACCTTTTTGGTTTTCTTTTTTTAGAGCTATAAAGACACGTACAAAACCGGATTTTGCAAATTAATTCTTGAAAAGTTATATATAATAAATAAAATTGTATGCACCTAAGAGCACTATAGTATATATCAGGAAATATCAAAATGAATTTTTATTTTGCTTTTTTCTTAAAAAAAAAATCGCTCTGTATGAATCTTCAGGTGACCTTCTTGATTACGAATAGGTACTGCAATTAAAACGCTATATTCATGTAATATTTTAGTCATAATTTCAACATAAAAAAATTCATCTCCGTCTCCATAAGATCTATTTTTTTTAACTGAACTTCTTGCACGGTTCATCTTTTCTTTTTTCTTTCCAACGTGGAGAAAACAAGAAGAATGAACTGTGCAAGAACTTTAGCTAAAAAGAATAGGCCTATTGTCTATCCCGTCGATCCTCAAAGTAAAAATTTAGTAAAACACTATCTACAACAACGCCATCTAATTAATATGTCCAAACCGCATTGCGTTTTCCTCAATTCTCTCCATTTCCTTTATCAAAACTCGAGACCACGTGGAGACGTGTTTGTCCAAACCTTTTCCACTTAGATCATCGTTTTTTAATCTTTTTTAAAAACCTTTTCAATGAAATAGCTCTATTAATTCGATCGCGCGGAAAATATCGATTCGCGACAGTTCAAAGTTTTTGGATTTCCGCTGCAATTCGGTGTTTCGGCGGCTGAAGGAATCCGGATCGATCAATCGTGGTGCAGCCATATACCTTCGACGTTTCTCTCCTCGTCCGTCAAGCGCGCCCAATTCGGTACCATCACCTGGCAGACCTCGTCCCACGCGGTCATCTTGGCGTTACGGTCGTTGTACTCGCCGCGATTCACATCGTAGATCGCCGGCCGCCTTTCTATTTCCTCGATGAACCTCTCCGTGTCGAACATGTTCATAGATCCACCAAAAAAAATTCTTTTCTTCAATTATACTCGCTCGTGACTGTCCTTCCGCTTCGCAACTCGATCTTGCGCCTCGTGCAGATATAACTTCGATTCGATAGTACTTTCCAAAATATTTCTCAAAATGAAAGATCAATAAAGTCCCTATCGAACGAAAGTCTTTTAATGAGTTTTAGATAATGACAGTGGCGAAATAATCTTTCGAATTCTTCGCGGATAGTTCAAATTTTCGAAAAAGAGATCAAGATCGACGATGGAGCATTACCGATTCCTTCCAGCCACAAAGACCACGATGGTCACCGGGTTTGATTATTATTAATCGGTAATAATACGCGAAAGTGAATTTATCAAAATTAGCAAACGGAACAGCCGCTGTCGTGTTGCTCGTCCAGCGTTATCGTGTCGCGTCGTCGGCAGCGGCTTGCGCGTCACTGCGGAGAAACCGTTGCACGGCCAGCACGGCTTCGGGTATCATGGCGGCCCGGCGGCAAACGTGCGGTTGCGGTTGCGGAGCGGAATCTATGCCGCCCGCGACGTTGCCAGACCAGCGCCGGTCGGCGAGGCCGTTGAGGGCCGTGGTCGTGGGTCGAGTCGAGAGCAGGCCGAAAGAACGACGGAATCGCGTCGCCGCGCCGCGCGTGTACGCACACACGTGCGTACACACGCACACGCACACGCGCACGCGCACGCACACGGCCGCACGAGGCGTATGGAAATGTTCGCGCGCAGAAATTCACATCTCGGAAGTGCACCGGGCATCGCGCGTCAACAGATAGAAAAGACTGTTTTTTTCATGGTTTTTATGTCTCACAAGACATGGTCATACGTGTATATCATACAAGTCAAATCGAAAATATTGAATAGCTTCTCCTAATTGTTAGTTGTTAATTGATAGTGATAACGACTCATTTATTTCGAGACTCGAGTAACTTGTACATTTTAGTGAAAAATCTGGATTCGATTATTTTCTGAACTTGAGTCGAATAATTTGAGTATCAGATTAGAGATACAATCTAGACTTGACTAAATTAAAATCTTAGTATTCGAGTATCGGATGATTTAATATACAGGGTGTCCCAAAATAATCGCCAAATATTTCATGGATAGGTAGAGCGGATTAAACTGAGTCAAAAAGTCCTCTACCATTTTGCAATTTTCGTAATAGTTAACAAGATATTAATTATTAAAAATTTCTAAAAATTGGACTTTAATAATTTTTTACTTAAATACTATCAACTTTACAGAAAAACTGTAAGAGACAAAAATTATTAATTTTTTTCTCATAAAACTCTAAGAATTTTTTCAGAATTTTTCAACTTTTTAGTACTATATTTTCTTATTTTTACAAATATAAAAAAATACGACATTAAAAAATTTTGAAAAGATTCTAAAAAATTTCTTAGAATTTTATAAGAAAAAAACAATTTTTGTCTCTTGCAGTTTTTCTGTTGAAAATTGTAAAATGATAGAGGACTTTTCGATTTAGTTTAGTCCGCTCTACCTGCCCACGAAATATTTGACGATTATTTTGAGGCATCCTGTATATAAATTCCAATCAAACGAGATTAAAAAAATAGTGACCTTTGATTTTACTCACTTTCCTAAAAAACAAACTTCGTTTTTAGGATACTTTATAATTTTAGAGCAACTGCGCAATATACATATAGCTGGTTTCATTGTTTCATTTCTCTGTTCCTCTGTCATAAAACAGAACTCATAAAAGTATTACAAATCAGCACATAAAATCATAAAACTTAGATTAGTTTTTAGGAAAAACAGAATTAAATATGAACAGAAATAAATATTTATTCATCTATCAAAAACATTTATTAGAATTATGTCAATACAAAACACATAAGTTATAAATTTTATTAATAATATTCTTTCACATTCTTTTTAAACAAAATTAAAATTTCATTTAGAAAATATAATAGGAACTTTTGTTATTATTTTTGGAGTTGACAGAGTCCAGTTTTGGAACACACACTAATTTAATTCGAAAGTGCGAGTACAGTAATAAGTATTCCCATAATATTCGAAACTCGAGTTGATCGAGATCGATTTTGAGTTGCTCGAGTATCTTTAAGAATCCAATTTGAGTCCAAAATTCGAGTCATCGCATCGCTACATAATTGATACTTTATAATGCTTGCACTTTTTGCACTTATCATTTCGCATTCTTTCTTTTCAATGCCCGAATATATTTATCTCATTTTAAGTGTAAAAATTTTTGGGAATTTCGAGCAACGCGAACAGACTTAATAACTTTCGAAAGAGACTACCAGATTTCCATTTTTTTGCGGTAAAAAAACTTTTTTTTCACAGTTTTTATTTTTTCTGCCAGCACGCCTGTTCGTTTTAATTGCCAAATAAAATCGACAGAATCAAATAAATAAAAAGGCGCCAATATAATCGATGCTGGATTTTGATGCCTAATAATACATTTTATATAAATTTTAAATATATCTTCCAATAACATCAACTGTACAGTGATAATGTGTATCAGTTATTGAAAGAAATCCAATCATAAACTGAAATTGAAATAATAATACACAAGTTAAATTGATCGCCAATTTAATAATCATGCTAATAAACATCTTAAAATCGGAAACATAATTTCTTGAAGCATAGTTTCTTAAAGTTAAATACTAGTCGTAATAGAGTCATTAATAGCTTTCTAGAATCTCTCGGACTTCTATTTGCCGCGGCAACCTAATAAAAGAAGCATTTACCAGTAGAAATTACTATTAGACGTTTATAAGCATACAATTTAAAATGAATTAAGAGTTCTGTATTTCATTTTAGAATAATGATCCGTTAAATGTACATCTCGTTGTAATTTTCTGTAAAGTGCGAAACAAGTGCAAAAAGATTCCAACTATAAGATTCCAAGTAACATTAACATTTCGCGAATAGTAATAGCAGCAGAGATTAATAAAGTTAATAAAACGGTCCAAATCTAATTGCAAGTTGAATGAACAGTTTAACTAGAAAGCAAAACCTGAGACGTGGACAATACAAGAAAAAAAAAGAGTTAAAGAAGAAAGAAAAGAAAGTCTTTAAGGCTTTAAGTCTTAAAGTATTTTCTTTTCTTCCTAATATTTTAACTTTTTTTCTTGTATTATTATTTTAAGATTTAAGATAACAGCGAAACGGATATCTCGGATGTGGATACATGAAATTACCAAATGAATGAAGTAACGACGAAGTGAGTGCATCGAAATAAGAGGGGGACAACTTCATCCCGGCAGGGAGTTTCAAAAATAAAAGACGGTGAAAGTCATATTTTGGTACGACAAGTGGTAGAGTGAATGAACAAAGATATTGTATCTCGTTAAGCGACGTTTTCAATGAGATTTTAAAATATGAAACTTAAACTTTAAGCCTTAAGAAATTGACTAAGGCCTGTTTTTTTTTTCTAAGCACTGGGCTGCACTAAAACTCTCTTTCTCGCTTTCAACAAATATCAAATACATATATGTATGTATCTTACTTGAAGTTCCAAAAGTACATTAGTTCAGTTATAGAAAACAGATCTATAGATGATTATTTTTTTCACATTCGACTGTGATTGATCAATTTTTTATGGCTTAAGGCTTAAGTTTTAGCTTTACTTCTTAAAATTTCATTGTAGACGCCGCTTTATGCGTGTGATCTTGCCGTTCCTTGTGAATAATATAAAGATGTAAGGAACCAAATAAATATCCTCATGCCTCTTCCCGAGATGTTTTCCAAACAAAACAAAATGTCCTCGTGACGTCATGATTATTTATTTGTAGAATTATTTATTTTTTCATTTATAAATAAATAGAGAAAGAAGTTTCATCTTATTTCTTATTAATTGCTTCTTTTATTCATTTTGTAGATGAAAAATATTAATAAAACAGAGAATTTAATCGGATCCAAGCACACCTTTCTGATTGCATTCTGAAAATTAAAGAGTTAAAAGTAGAATTATTTTTGATAACTTTGACGATATGAACTGTGAAAAATGTATTTGTGCAAATAGAAAATAACAAAAATATATTTGTAAATATATTTATACATTTTTTTTATAACAATATATTATTATAATTAAATCAAATTAAACAAGAGAAATTCTATATTCAGTCAAAGTGGATTTTAAGGTCTCTTTCACCAATCTCATTAAGTTAACCGACAATTATATGAGACTCATTTATGCCCATTTCCAGCAATGTAGATTAACTTTAATCTCGGTTCAACTTATTCTTCGTCCTTTTCTAATCTTTAGAACTAGAAAAAGACAAAGAGTAAGTTGAACCGAGATTAAAGTTAATCTGCGTTGGTGGAAACGGGCCTTAAACCTAGTTTCACAATTCATGGTTAACTTTTAACTAAGGTTTAACTTATTTTAAATAATAATGAGTAATAGTGAGTAATAATGAGTTGTGAAACTGGGCCTAAATGAGCCCTATGTAACCGTCGGTTAACTTAATCGAGTGAAAGAGACCCTAAATGCTTAAATATTTCTGTGTAAATTTATATACATATCTGATTCTACAAATCGCGCGTCGAAATATTTTTTGAAACGCAATCATGAGCAGAATCAGAATAATATGTCACATTATTGATTGACAAGCAATTTAATAATTTTTTATGTCAATAAATATTTTCAATATTAATATTCTGATATTAATGAGAATCTTAATTCTGCGAATAATTTATTACTAGCGTTTATTATTAATTAATTCGTTACTATTAACTATGTTAAATTAATTAATAAAATTATATATCTTTTATTCGACACAGTCTTCGAAGAACCAAAATTATACAATTATTATTTCAATATTTGAAAATTTTAATATCGAAGCTTCGAATCTTTAAAGTTGAAACAAACACCAGGCCAGTTAAAAGTTACTTTTCAATCATGAGTCATTTTAACGTCATTTCGACGTTATCGCGATTGTTCGGCTTGGTTTCCTTCAGGAGGAATTAAATGTCGTCATCGTCGATGTATCGGTGAACGCGCGTTCCAGCCGGTTCGCACCGAGAGATACACCCCTCGACGCGGCGAATGCGGAATTCGCGCCGCCGCGACGTTGCCAAGCCATCGTCGTTGGTGTCGGAATTCACGTGTTGCTACGCGACATCGTCGCCGTGTTCGACGAACGTTACGGCAACGTCGACGCGTTTCCACCGCACCGTTATCGACCGCGGCGGGCGTTGCGGATCGCGGCCGAAATCGACGCCACCGCGATCAGCAGCGCGTCATAATTTCAACGTTCCCCATATCCGCATCATTGAAACATTTCGACATATTTCGACCGCTAAATTTTTTTGTTTATTCAAAGAAAATCGTTTGAATTGTTGTCCGTTTAAAAATCGCTTAGAATTGAAGATTAGATTAATCGAAGCAATATTTTCGACAGCGATGCAATATTCATATAGATAAAAAAATAGAATGCATTGTATAGAATAGAATGTAAACTGGACTCCATTTTCGAATAAATTATGTGATAATTTATCCGAACTACTGGATAAACAAACGAGTAAAAGAATAAGAGCATAAGAGAATAAGGGAATAAGACAATGAGCTGAAGTTTACCGAAAGATACAATTCAGCCTAAAGTACCAACGTTTTTTATTCACTAAAAGAGAGTTAAGCAAATAAATTACTATAAAATAGAAAAAGTAATGAAAAATCGAACATTTCGTCAGTATGAAGGATAATTATTGAAAGGTCAAACAATTTTATATTCCTATTTGTACACAAGAAATATAATATTCTAAAAAATAGAAATGTCAATAAAATAATCAATTTGATATGAATTTGGACCAATAAAAATAAATCTAATTAAATAAGAGAAATCCTAATTCGATCAAAGCAGACTTTTGTGGTTAGATATTTCTGTTATGAGTATATTTATATCTGATTCTATGTTAGTAATAATGGTAATAACAACCAGAATAATAATAATAACAATAACAACAATAATATAATAATAACTACAAAATAATAATAATTCGGTACTTCACACAGTCGATTGCAATCGATATTTTGATTGTAAATTTGGTAGATAAATTTCAATCTGTAAAAAATAAATACAACTTAATACGACTTCTAATAAAAACTTATTAAAGCTTTCACAAATATGCAAATTTTTTTTCAGATTTTCATGCAGTTTGGAACAATATAAAAATTTGCATTGAAAGACCCAGATTAGTGATGAAAAATATAAAATTTCTCATGATCGACAAAGGGATATAAAAAAGAAACAATATGAATAAATAAAGATACGGAGATAAATTGTTTCTCTGCAAAAGTTCTCTTTTATCGGAAAGCTAGACAAGTTGTAGATTCGTCGCGATGTGAATTTCACGTGCGAACGTCGTGACAAATGGGACTTCCGCGCGCACGAATGTATGAATCGAAATATAAATAATACAACACGACACACTCACATGCGTAAGTAGGACTTTGAGCGCAATTACGAGGATTACAAGGGATTGTAAGTGCCCATTAGCCGCTTATTCGAACGCAGGAACGATTCGCCGTTAAGTCGCGCGCATTGATCCACCGACCAATGAGATGCGGGCATTCGTATCGTCCGATGTACGTCTCGCATCACGCATGTCAAGTTTGAGGAGGTAGCATACCTTCGACTTTGCACCGTTCTTGAACTTC
Source organism: Acromyrmex echinatior (assembly GCF_000204515.1). The sequence goes on along the minus strand of NW_011627135.1, from coordinate 3,168,879 downwards.
GAATTAGCCCGTATATCTGAAAGCGTTTAGCGTCACGTATTCAGAAGAATTGGCTTAAGTTATTAACGTTCAATAACAACAGATTAGATAGTTAATAAGAAGAAAGTTAGGAGTCGATGCCGTAAACAATACGTAAATTGTAATAAACAATTCTTTAATAGTTGTAACTTTAACTTTGTATGTAGTTTAACTATTAAAGCATTTTTTATTATTACAATTTATTATCATTGTTTACTCATTGTCGACTTTTAACCTCCTAATTCTTTTTAACTATCAATCTGTTTTTATTGAATTTTGGAAATCCTGTTACTGTATTCATTATTGGTACTAATATTATTGAGCGATTCCCGTGATGACCTCGTGAACTTTCTTACCGCGCGATGCAGATAGAAATTTTATAAATAGAGCCTGTCCTCAAACGATTTTCAAAATTCGGAAAAATAAGTATCCAAAACACATAATCACAATAAAATTAAGATAACGTCAAATCCCACACATGGATTCATTGCAACAATATTGTAGCAACATTGCAATGTTCCCGTAATATTGCAGCAATATTGGAGCAATGTTGCTGCGAGCTTTTATGCTGTATGGGATAAAAATAAGTTATAGTGATGTCATTCGATTTACTTTTGACGATTTTGTGATGAATTCTTCATATGTTTTTAAATGACTTTAATTAAGAAATCACTTAAAATCATGTCAAGAATTTATCACAAAATGATCGTTAAAACTGTATTGAATATCATTACAGATTTTCCTAAAATGACCTCTTAATTTCATTTTGATCTTATTATAATTTATGTTCTGTATAATTTATATTCTTAATACGGTCTCCTTGTATAGGATACTATTTCACTTTGATTTATACTGTCTAATTTATCTGCCTCATTCTATTAATGTTAATTCAGATTACGAACCACAGACAATTACCAAATCGATGAGACTTAGAATTGATCAATCAGATACTTTCAATCGTTTTTTTTTGTTCTAATGGATCGAATTTTAATCTTCAATTCGCAATTTTCGATTTATAATCTGGATCTGATATAAGCCTAGCGATTGCTTGTGTTAAATGTATGTGTACGACTTACCGGCCATTTTTGTAAACACAATATATCGGTTCCTTAGGAAAATCGTTCGTTTATGGAAAATATGCAGTGTTTACGAAGAAAGAAATTGTTTATACATGCGAATAGAAACTCGGTCTCCTTCGTTTGAATAATTTGTATGTTGGGTGTTTTTAACTTAAGCATTTAATCTCTTGCATTATTGACTTATTTCTTTGAAGTCTTATTATTCGAGATAGATATTGTTAAGATATCTTTGTTGGTTTAAATAATACGGCAAAACGTCAAAGGGAAAAATTATTTCAAAGGGACAATATTACGAAATATTACGAAATATTATGAAATAAGCAACACATTTTCTTAGGCTTATTTATTGTGATTTCAAGATTATGAATTTAAATTTAAAAAATGAAATTATGATTTTTTTACGCAATGTGATTCTTTTAATTATTTTGTATAAAGAACTACTAAGATAGAACTGTAAAAAAATCGATAATGTATGACGTGTATATCATTTATGAAATACTTTCTACTTTATTTTCGCACAAATTTTAATATGAAATATAAAATTTTCCGTAAATTATTCATATCTTTATTATCTTAATACTTTTATGTACAGAATAATGAAATAAATCAATGGTGTATAAATAGTTGGTGTCAAATATACGTATACTTAAAAAAAATATAATAATATATATATATATATATATATATATATATATATATATATGTATACAATTGCATAATTTTTTTAAAAAAGTTATGTTTTCGTTATTAAAAAATAAACACAGTTCATTTTTTAAATAGCCAATCTTTTTTTTTTGATATTTCATATCATTAAAAACAACAGAGATACTTTAAGTGTCCGAATTAGAAGAAACGTATATCTATGAATGGTTTCGAATTTAGAGTTCCAAAAGCCAGGAATTATTAAGTCATTAGTCTTAATAAGCATGCAAAACTTAATTATTTGAAATATTAATTTTTACATCAGTATTGTCGAATGGTTTTTATGCAATTTTGGGCAAAATTGTTGTCTGAAAATTACAGCTAAGATATTTACGATTCTTCCGATTAACGTCATCAACATCATATACTGAAATAATAATAAATCACTGTAATAATCAATGCTTGATCAACGTATATGCGTAATCAATATATAATAACACATTGTAGTAACTTTATATACAATTTATTTATTCTAAATTTATTCTAAAAGTAAATGTAAAATGTGATCTAATTAACTTGACAAAGCATTCGTGTCCGCCAATTTTATCCTCCAACGCGTCACGCGCGCGAGTATATGCAAGAAGAATAAATGAAGAATCGGCGTGTCGCAAGAGACGACATGAGACACACCAAGAAGGACGAGAAGTTGCGCAAGCACGAAGCAGGACGCAGGATGTGAGACTCATAGCTGCGAATAGATTCCGAGGAGGGGGTAGCTTTCCGGATGAGAGGGAGACGGGGAAGTTTCGTACTCGATCGGTGGAAGGGCGAAAAGGATCGAAAGGGAGTAACGAGCGTGGACCGAGGAACCAAGGGAGACGGAACTAGCTAACGAGCGGGGCAGAAGAGGAAAGGGAGGAAAGGGCGGCTCTGACAAGGGGAAGGAGAAAGTGCAGTGAGAGGGAACGCGACCCCTAATATCAATAGCGGAACAAGTGAGCGGCAAGTCTCGGGTGGGACGAGGAAGGAAAGATAAAGAGACGGAGAGAGGTAGATAGAGAGAGAGAGAGAGAGAGAGAACGATGTGGGGCCAACGGGAGAGATGGTTTTCGCACTCGCGGCACTCCTCATTCAGTCATCCTGACGTTACTGTTCAGTTCTCGTAGCCGTGTCGATCGATCAGGAGGTGTTCAGTCTCAGTGGTCACCCGACAATATATCAATTAACAATCAACCCGATCGTCGCCAATCTCTTGATCACTCTTTGTCCTCCACGTGTCACGTCCGGTCGAGCACCATGTCGAGCGAATTTCTCGGGAAACGTTACAAGCTCTTCAGCAGCGAGAATTTCGACGAGTTCATGAAGGCGCTCGGTATGTACGTAGTCGGAACGAACGCCGGCCGCTCTTGGCATCGCTTCGGTAGTTCAAAGTGCGTCGGAAATGTTAATTTAGAATGCGCGCGTGATTGGCATGGAAAAAACTCAACGTAGGAGAGTCGGAAATAGTTAGTCCTCTCACAGTCAAATGAATATTCTTATGATAAACACTATTTTATGTGCTGAAATCATCTCGATTCTTACCTAATTGCGTGTCACTTTTTCCTTTTCAGATCTGAAATCTTACTGAGTGAATTTTCATTCAAGTGCTAATTCGTTTTTCTTATTAAAATTTTAATGACTTTAATATTTAATAAAATTATTTAACATGAAATTCATTTCTTTTGCATAAAAATAATGTTAGTTATTTTACATTTTACAACTTATAAAATCGGTTAAAATAAAAGTAATAGTTTCGCAGTTCCAAAAATAAATCAAATAGGTATAAGTAAAATGCTAATATAAGTTTCCGCGTTTGTTCATGTATAAGTCATTTATTTATAAAGCAAATTAATATCTTCTCATCTTTTAAATATTAGTTACCCGCTAATAATCATGAAGAGGAAGTAGGATCATGAAGATATTGTATTAATTTATTTACTTTTACGAAGTAAAATAAAAAATATTCCTAATTATATAGGTGAATTTTCATCCAGAATAATGTAAATGTAAAAAAAATATGAGCATGAATCGATTTTTAACTCAATTCGATTTGGCCAGAATAATAATCAATATTCAAATTAAGAAAGTAATCATGAAGTAATCAGAAAATATTTATGTAAATACATATAACTGTTAGTTTCGTCAGAAATTTTAAAAAATTTTAAGACCGCAGTTAGTAATTTTTTCTGACACAACTCTGCCACGTATCTCTGAATATTCTCAGTCATTGTTAAGAATTACATTCCCGTTAAAACTCTTTTTTTACTTCATGCAATTAGTTTTTTTATTTCGGATTTAGTTTATCAGTTAGAATATCGAACGTTGCGATAATATTAATATTTAATAAGTTTTTTCCCTTTATAATTCTTTTCCTAAAGACATTGGATTGTCACTTCATGTTTAATATTGATTGCGAATAAGTTTATTTAGTACTAACCGCCTCATATTATCTAATCTTAAAACACGATAAAAGTGCACAGTTCAATTTATAATTCTCATCAGATTGCTATAATCAGATTGCATCAGACGCTGTATATATTTTCATGCATATGTATGTTAATATATTATTTATGCACATCGTCCATTTGCTACAACACAACATAACTCAGAAAATAAAAAATTTTCCAAAAAACTTGCTTGAATTTGAATGCTTTGAACTTTGAATCATTACAATTGTATGTAAATTTTAAAAGGCAGTTTTAGTGTCAAAATTGATTGCTGAAAAATGTTCTTTCTTTTCTTCTTTATATTGTTTCCATATTTTTTGTAATTAACTTAGAAATGATAATCTTTTATTTATGTACATATATATATTTTGAATCCTCAAATGTTTTTCATATTGTACACGGCATTTAAAATTAGAAGAATTCTATTAATATCAGAATTCTAGAAGTAAATTTTGGCACAAGTTATAGGTGTAAAATTGTTCTATTATAATCTCATATACTACAATACTCTAAGAATCTCTAAACCCATCATTACAAATTATAGGAAAGAGAAAGAGAGATAATTGAGGAATTGCTAAGAATATTATATAGAATGATAGGTCGCAAAAGGAACCTTAAAAGGAATCGAGCAACGTATCGTACATTGTAAATTGCTCTTTTACAAAATAGCGAACGATTACACATATTACAACAGACCGTATTATTACCATGATGAGATCTGTCGTTAGCTTTGTTGTGTCATCGTTCCATGTACAAATGGTCGCTTGGTTAGGATCGATACATCGGCAATTTTACGTGCGTGTATAGAACGTGACAAGCGCACGTGGTTGATATATGGAAGATGCGTATGAAAAATAAACATCAGAGGAGCTATCGGGAGACCTCATTTACGCGGTTCATAAAGTAGAAATAATATTGACAAGAGAATAATATCAGTTTTGACAAATATTCGAGAAAAAGAATCTTATAGTTCTTATAGCGATCAAAAAATATGTATTAAGTCTTATCCATAATAAAAACGCAGACAAAGAGAATAAAACCTAATCTGCGACGTGTTCTGTTTCCTGTTTCTTGCTTTTTATCACGTGTTGCCTGTTTGTCTCTTACTCAGTTGTTTCGTTTTCTGTCGTTCGATAAAAGTTGACGAACTTCGGAAAAGAAACATGATTGTTGATAAAATAGTTGCAAAGAAGGAAAAGTAAGAGGTAAAAAGCAAGAAACAGAAAGCAAAGAATATATTGTAGATTAGTCTTAAAGCTTGAGACACAATTGAAAAACAATAGGAACAGACAATAAGAACAAGAAGTAACAGATTTCGATCTATCAGAAATTATATTTTTATATACATGATTTCTGACAGGTTGAAAGCTATTATTTCTTGTTTCTATTACTTATGCTTTTCAATTGTACATCAGACTTTATATAGGTTCGACAATCAAGACTTCAACCTTAATTATTGATACACGTTTCCTATAAGTTTCCTATAAGTCTGAAATCTTTTGTTTATTGATACACAGTTTACTACAAGTTGAAATCTTATTGTCTGTGTTAGTCTCTCTCTTTCTGTTCCTGTTGCTTTTCATTGTTCATGAAATCTGAGACACAATTGAAAAGTATAGGTAGTAGGAACAGAGAATAATAGATTTCTATCAGAAATAGTGGTATATATACCTATCAGAAATATTTTGGTATAGTATATGATATTTTGATAGGTTGAAATCTATTTTCTGTTTCTATTGCTTGTATTCTAGTGCTGTTTCTAGTGCTTTTATTTGTGTCTTAGGTACAATGAAAAGTACAAACAGCAGGAACAGGGAGGGAAGAGAGAGAGAGAGAGAGAGAGAGAGAGAGAGAGAGAGAGAGAGAGAGAGAGAGAGAGAGAGAGAGAGGGG
>NW_011627135.1:2994137-3159180 GCF_000204515.1 Acromyrmex echinatior | reverse complement strand
GTCCTTTCAGAACCAATCGACACTTCTCAAAATTTGGTAGAACCTATACTCGCGCTTCCTTTGAGATAAGGCAGCAAGGCTCCGCGTAAGCCCTACTCCCCACTCTACAAGTTTATTCTTAATAAGTAATAGTTGAATTTTAACAATTTGTTATAAAAATTCGGTTTTCCTTAATATCCTTTATGCGAGGCGAATTCACTACATTCATATATTTAAGATTAATTTAACTTTATTAGAAAAAGAAAAAGGGAAAAAAAGAAAAAGATATTCGTTCTCGCATTCAGGAAGGTTTCTATTTTACTGCTAATTACTTAATCGTTAAACGCTAATATAATATACGTTATTATATAATGTTAATGTATAATACGCTTTTATATTTGTTATTTTATAGGAGGGCTTCTTTGAGAAAGATCGTGTGATATTCTTAGACATTCTTTCTAGAATATTCTATAGATAATTTTTATGACGCCTAAAAGTACATAACGTGATCTATCTGTTAGAGTTTGAATGTTCAAATAAAGAAACTGGCTATAAAAGAGAAACGGAATTTCCAGTTTCGAAATAAGGAAAATAGGGAAATCTAGCGATAAGATAAAGTAAAGTATAAATTGTATACCTATGACGAATATATTATTCTATAAAGAATAAGGGGATTTTATTGGTATGTAACACTGTATAAAGACAAATTATCTGATTAAAATGCACTGAATAATACTGTCACTTAGTATAAACAAGTATTTTTGTTATTCATAAAGCAGAAAAATGTATATTTCACAGAAACAACTACATTTTTTATGACATAAAATGAAACATATTTGGCTGTTATAAAAAATGTCTCTAATGCTGCTACAAAATTAAATTTTGCTGAAGGCACTGAATTTTTTTTCTCTGCGAGAGATATAATTCTAATTCGAAAAAAATGAAAAGTAAATTAAACCCAAATGAAAGTTAATTTATATTTACAGATATATATAAATCCAAATAATTGCAAACCATCTCTATTATTATATACACGATAACAATAAAATGTGTTATATTATAATAATAAAATGGTTATTATACAGTAAATTTTATACGAATTTTATCCGATATTAATTTCGACTGTTATATATAATTCTATTCGATTATTGATTCGTAAAAAAACCAAATATAGGCTTTTTTAAATAATGCTTAGGATATGATAAAGTTATAAATTGTACGCACGAGACGTCGGTATACAAGCAGAACCGTTGACGGATCAACCATACTCCACCCCCTCGCTCCCGGAAATTAAATAAGAGAGCAAGTCTAGACGCGTCGTCTTCCGACGTGTTATACCGAACGGTTAAATGTCGCGGAAAAGTTGATAGCGTTTACCATTTTTTCAAGAATTGCGATATAATGGTGAGAGGTCGATAAGCGACTCACTTACGTGACTCAAATGTAGACCTGTAATTTTGTTATCACTTGTGAGACGAGATAAGGGTATCTTCGCTTTTTTTTTCTTCCGAGGTCATTTAAAGGAACTTTTCCGAGACACGTATGTCATCAAGTGCTATTGTGAGTTGCTATTATGACTCTCTGTCTACAATTTGTTTTATTATACTGTTTTAGATTTTTTAAAAATGCAGAAAAATTTAAGGTTACTTTTCAATATTTCTATTACCAAATAGATATTATATATTTTAAAAGGGGAACTTCACTCTCTTTTATTTGCGAGAAATTTGAGTAAAATTTTGTTGTGCACTGAGAAAAAAATCTATAATAGCTGTCAAATGTTGAGTGAAATAATTTCAATCAAATGCTCGATCAAGGGATTATATCTGAGTAAACGCCTGAAAACAGGATAATTTCGAGAATTTTTTGCTGTTAAATAATAAAATAAGTAGAAGCAATCTCACTTCCAGTGCCGTTATCTTGAAGCAAAAAAATAAAACGAACATATCAAAGATCTTCGAACCAAATTTCTTCATTCGAATAAAACTCCTTATTTGTAATAAAAAATAATTTTATTTTTTTAAATATAGTAACTATCATCAAATGGTTGGTTATATTATTATGTTTAGTAATATTTAGAAAAGTAAATATTTAGAAAAGTAAAATTATTTTGGTTATATATATAAACGAATACTTAATTGAAATTATTTCAACTTTTGGTAGCTATATTATCACACTGGAAAAAGAGTTTCTGGTTGTATTAATTGGAATTCTGGTTGGAAAACGAATCAGAATTTTCTGATTAAATCCACTATTTTAGTTGAGATAACCAAAATTCTTGATATAATCAGAATCTTCGGCTTCCTTCATTTTTAATTTGAAATTTTGCACTCAGTACACTCTTTTTTTCAATGTGCCAAAACAGATCCACGTTAGCAGATAGAGGAATAGAATCTGTTTTGTACATTATCAGATTAACACTTTAATCTCGATTTCTCCAATTTTTCAACTTCAATTTATTTCTTTTCCTGGTTTTAAGAAATAGAGAAAGATGAAGAGTAATTTGAACTGATAATGTTAATCTACAGTGATAAAAATAGGCATAAATTGAGCGACAATTATTTCATCGATTTCGCGAATAGCAGATAATTTCGAACAGCTTTGCGAAAAGAATCATGACCAATCGCGAATTTATTAATCAGAGTATTAATGAGTATTAATCATCCTAAGATGATAAATAAACGCTGACATTTCGCGGATGAACGTGATGTATTTCCCGTTAGCGATTGACGCAAACTATCAGATACTTTCGAAAGTTTTAGTTTAGTTGAATCGCTTTGAAAATGAGAGTTGAGAGACATTTATCACTAAAAAGATTTCTACTTTGAGAATCTATTAAGTGCTTCTTGAATGTCAAAGCGACATGTACTACATTCACATACGCTCACATAATATCAGTTGCGGATGATAATTCACGAAGTCTATAAATAGCGCGATCGGTGGGTCAAACTTCAAAGTTTACTTCTCACGTTGTCGGTTTTCAACGCGGAACCGAGTTCCACATCACGATGAACCTACCTACGATATAAAGTCTAATCAATCGCAGAAGCGAGCATAAGGCATACAAACCAGTCGAATCGTTAGTCAGTTTTATTCTCGCAGTCGTCGGTGATAGATCGAACCATGTCGTCGGAAATATTAACCGGTATCTTGGGCAAGCGTTACAAGCTCCAATCTAGTGAAAAGTTTGACGAATACATGAAAGCTTTAGGTGAGACGAGCACGTAAATCCATTTTTCAAAAGAAATCGATCCCTGATCCATTGACATACAAGTAGATTACAAGTGCATGTGACATAGATCGACAAATGCGTGTATTTTTTCTTTGCATATTCTTTACGAGGAATTGCTTTTCTCTAAAAGAATATCGAGAACTCGATCTTAGGTTCGGTCTTTCATCGATAGGAAACGAAGTGCTTCTCGAGAGATAAGCTTCGAAGAATTTTATCAGCTAGCAGATAAATATTCATTTTGCCATTCAACTTCGAGTAGAGTTTAATAGATATGTAATTTAAAAGTTATCCTGATCGAGCCTGACGCACTTCCAATCGCTATATGATTTTATCTTTATATTTGTTTAGGCTGTTCAATCTGTTAAATTTAAGTAGCAACTTGTGAACTTGCAAGCATATGGAGGAAGAGCTCACTCCAAGCCAAAGTTTGGAAAGACTTCTTAAAAATTGACATTTTTGAATGGACCTTATAACTTTGTACAATTCTAGTAGCCAGTATAACATCTATAGATAAAATAATTTCAGATGAACAAAAAAATATAAGTGCCTAATATTTTTTTACTGAAGCTGAAAAAGTCAATGCTTAAACTCCCACTTAAAAATTTCAATTTTTAAAAAACGTTTCCAATTTTTTGGCCTGGAACAGATGTCTTGAATATTTTCTCTTTTAATAGCTCGTAATTAAATTGAACGCTTTCGCGAGAATAATTATTAAATTAATATTCTGCGATGAGTCATCTGTGTGACTCATAAATACATCCAGCAGATTAAGATTTCATAGAACTGATGAAAAGCGTAGGTGATTTTAAAGCAGCTTATATTCTTCTTTCAGGCGTAGGTATGGTGACGCGCAAAATGGGTAGCAGCGTCAGTCCCGTTGTCGAATTGACGGAAAAGGACGGACTGTACATTCTGAAGACATCCAGCGCTTTCAAAAATACCGAAATCAAGTTCAAACTTGGAGAGGAGTTTGACGAGGAGACCGTAGATGGCAGGAAGGTGAAGAGCATCTGTACTCTGGAAGATAACAAACTCGTACAGGTGCAAAAAGGCGAGAAGGGCACTACGATCGAGAGGGAATTCGGGCCTACGGAGATGAAGGCGGTAAGAGATTTTAGAAGATTATTAGAATTAATAATTTATTTTTCGAATATTCACACGCATCACTTGCAATAAAGATGATTAAAATAAAATATTTATATGATTTATATTATAATGAATACAAAAAGTATTTGTATAAGAGAGATATCTTTTGAAAAAAATCTTATTTTTAGAAAGTAAATATTAATTAATAATTGGCAATTTATTAACAAAGGACAAATAGATTGTATATTTCTCAAAATTATTTCACTTAAAATTATGTGCAATAATTAAAATATATCAGTAATAAGTGAAATATGGTATTATTTGGACACCGAAAATATTCATAGTCGAGAATTTTTAATTCTAAGTTATTTTTGTAAAATTTTTTTTTGTTTATATTAAATTAAAACATACTTATTGTTAATAAGTTGCTAATTAATGTCTATTTTTTACAAATAAGATTTTTTAAATGAAAATCTTACATATAAATACTTTTTACATTCACTGTAAATATATTATAACTTATAAATGTTATTACGTTTCTTGGAATAAACTATATATTTTTTAAAAATTAAAAAAACGAAGAACATAAATATTTTATATATTTTTTTACAAGTTTTATTAATAAATAATTCATTCGCGACGCGATTAAATCATTGATACTTAAGGTTTCGTGTCAATATTTTATCCATAAATCAATATAACGAGCTTTATCGATCAAACTACGTCGCTATTTATTATTAACACTATTAAAAGTTAGCAGCAAGGTAATGTCGACCTTCAGTCGCGTAAACACTAAGCAAAAAATTTCATCTTTCCACTTGTCTTATGTGATAAATGCGCGAGATCCGGTTATGGACTAAAATAAATTAGTGTCTGTTTCTTGAGAATGCTTGTGGAAACATCATTAACATTAACGCTTGTATATATATCTATCGATGTATCGCTCTATAATATCGAATTACAGCATTCTAGAGAAAATTGTTTTTAGAATTCTTTATGTAATTTTTCAGGATTTTTATATAAATTTCAAAATTTTGGTATTTTGTATTGTCTTTTTAAAAAATTTCTCGTACTTTTTATATATAAAACGAAACAGAAATACCAAAAAAATTTACACCTTTTCTAAAAGCATATAAATTCTGATATACACTAAGATTTTATTTTCCGAAAAACATTCATAGTCTGAAGAAATTTAAGGTATTTGTTAGAAATTATTATAAATTTAAAATATGAAGAATTCTTTTATGAAAAATATTTTGAGAATTTTTTTCAAGATTTTAGACGCACATATATTTTAATTGCATTAACAATTACGAAAATAGGTATCCTGAGAAGAATTGTTTTCTCTCTTATGGTTATATTTTTTCTTTAAACCGAGAGCAATTTTCATGATTTTCACGTGCAGCGTTTTAAAAACCTTACTCAACCTGCGAACTCGGATGATATGCAATAGAACATGAGTTATAGGAATGATGATTGCAACAAAACATGAGTTGTGAGAATGACGTGGTTAATAGTGGTGGAAAATGCACTTGTCACTCGTGTGCGTGCATCCTTCCTCTCTGAACAACTTGAACTTTGATTCGTGTCACAGTGATGCGGGCGCAGGAGTTATCAATTAAAGTACAAAAGCTATACGTGGAGGAACGTGACGAGGGACCGTTGCACGAGCGGCTAATGTTATAATGATTCGACAAATGTCCGGCCAATTATCGCGTGCGCTCCTCCTGTTCGTGACACGTACAATTCTACAGTACCGAGCTCCGAAACGGTGCCAATAAAGATCCATTGATCCGTCTGGCGATACGTGTTAATACCGTGAGACACCGGCATGGGGATAATTCCCACTCTTTCGCTCTTCTACTTACAGAAACTACTGCTATTAATAATTCCAAAAGATTACCGTTACGTCGGAGAGCTCTATCATCGTCAAATATTAACTGGCGTTATATACTATTTCTGTTGTAGATCATGAAGGTCGATGACATAGTCTGCACAAGGGTATACAAACTTCAGGAATAAGGCCAGTACCAAAGTTGAAGGTGGCGCGTGCACAACTCATACAGGTGCTTCAAAAGTATAATAGCTTCTGAAAACGTGTAAATTATTGTTTGAAATCTTCGCTTGAGCGTGAATGAGATACCCAATTATAAAATGTAGTATATCTAAAAAACATCTTTTATATACCTCTAAGAGATATCTAAAAGATGTTTTTTTAGACATGTTTGGATATATCATGCTGCCATGATATTGGACTGTATGTATAAGCTAATTGTAACTCGCGTTGAAATGTAACTTAAAGAGATTATAGAACTTACATTTTTTACAGAGTTAAAACTCACATATTTACATGCGTTCGCAAAAAAAATGTATCGAATGATAATCAAAGTATAAATTGATCCATCTGTTGTGCACATTTCCTATTTATGTATAGCATATTACATAATAAAATATGTAATATCATCAGCGAATTATGTTTCACGTACAGCAATTGCTGTACTAGCTATTCCATGAATTTGCTTTTTTCTACGAATAATAATAATGTCTAATGAAAATATACATGTGTTTTCATTCAAAAGTTTCCTGACTGCTAACTTCTTTTAAATATGTTGTATATGATGTATATGATGTATAACGAAATAAAATATTTATTTAAAAAGCAAATCTAAAATATTAAATATATTTTTAAAAATAAGAAAAAATAATCAATAAAAATATGTAGAAAAAATATTTAAGTATTTATTAAAGTAATTTTTATACATAAAATGGGCATCTGAATATATTTTATTTTTGATTTGATATGTTTATATCATCACTATTCATCATTCCAAATTTTCAATTAATGGAGAGATCTGTAAACGAAATATAAGAAATTTTTATCGTATATATCAGATATATGCATTACAAAATATAAGATTATACAAAATACAATTGTGAAAACTATTTAGTATTAAATTAATATTACGATGATACTCTGATTTATATTTGATTGTTCAATTAATTATAAAAAATCTTACGTAATATTCCATGTAACATGTATTTCCATTTTCGGTTTTAATCATATATTGAAAACATAATAGACCGGCGTTATTAGTTCTTAGGGAAACCTTGCTTGCACATGATAACGCTTTCATTGCCGGTTTAATATACTCTAATTTAAAAGTGGATGTAACCGTTGTCGTACATTGAAATGTGTCTATTAAATCGTTATCATGTGGTAAGTCGATGTGGCAAACGCTGCCTATACTTTCCAAACTAATTCTGAAGAAGGGTTTTTCTGGCGATAAACATAACTAGAACATGAAAGTGTTATATTTCAAAGAGACGTTGAAGCCGAAAATAAAAAAAAAATTAAATTTCTAGATATTTTAAAACTCGAGTTGAAATTGAAATCGCTCATTATACCTTGACTAGTTGACTAGTTGGATCTAATTCAGCCATGACAGCCTTCAATAATTCTGTTTGCAACACTACTTTATTTACAACGTTTTCTGTATCAAGATGGAAATCTAACAATTCCTCTACTTCTAAAGTTTTCAACGAGCAGTCTGTTATAATTCCATCTTCTTCAATGATAATACTTAGAGGATAGCCTGTACCCTACAAGGAATAATTATGATATCAATATTGTTACAGCAATAAAAAAATGATATCGTTGCTTTAATATTACAATTAAATACGTGCAGTTTGAATTGTTTTTAAAGAAGAAAATTTAAAAATGACCAATTTTGGCCGTGAACGGACACCTGTAAACGGAAATCTATGCAGTTATCATCTTAAAAGTCCATACATTTATAAAAGAAAGTTTATTTATGCAGGAAAGTTTGGAAAATCTTTCAAAAATAATAAATTAGATTGTTTGAACGCTTTGCAAAAAAAAAAACTCATTTTATTTCTAATGAATGTTAGATATCAAAACTAATGATGTGTTTACATTTAATACATGTGGGACTATTAAATACTGTAATAATACACTACCAGGGAGATCTATAAATATATGGGATATTCTATTTAAAATAAATGAAATATCGAAATATATCGAAAACTGAACCCGTTAGACAAAAATGTTTCAGATAAAAGTTGTATGTTTGAAACGGCAATAGATCAATGTTCGAAATAAATTGATTTTTTAAGGTTACATGAAGATCACTTTTTTTAAACTCTAAATTTTTTATGTAATAAGACTCCTTTAATTATTTTTGAGATTTTATAGGTTTCCGTTCATGGATAAAATTGGCCATTTTTAAACTCGCTCCTTTAGTATAAATTTTTCCTTTTCAATTGAATTTCTTGCATTGTTCATTTTTTCTCTTTTTCTTTCTATATTAAAAAAAGAAAGAAAAACAAAATAAACAATAAAAGCTAAAAAACAGGCTTTATAATTCAGAAAAACAAATGTAAGAATTTATATCAAGTTTTTTGTTTCGGACTTTTAATTTAAAAATAGATGAGAATTATTCTGTTTTATACTGAAATGGCACGTTTTTTGTTTACTTTGTAAAATATTTGCACTGTGACGGAATCTTCTTGTGAAGTAGGCCAGAACATACAAAGGCAATCCACTAATATGTTCAGACTTAATGAAAACGTCACGTCTTCTTTCAATTCAAATTCATCAAAAACTGTAGATGGGATATATGCACTGGCTTGCATACATTTTGCATCCTCAACTGTGATTTTCAATCCATTTTCACTACCGAGGCAAGTAGCTATCTAAATAATAATCATACATTATACCATTTTTATAGAAAAACGCAAATATATTCTAACATAAGTACACATCCCGTAAGTACCTCTTTAAAGTTAGTAGCTTTTAATAATTCTATTATAATCTTTAGATTTGTCAATCCCACTTTTGCAATCAATATGTAGTCTTCTGTATTAGAGGGGATCATATTTGTTTGAAGCCTGATGTAACAATAAATTATTAAACTGCTTTTGTGTTAATTGCTGATGTAACAGCTTCTCATTGTCAATACTGGCTAGCCAAGTTGCCAAAACATGTTTACATGTAAAAGCAGACCGATCTGTTAGAACCTGATGTCTGTAACGTTGTAAGAGCTTTTATAAGAACTTTTCATGATATCTTGTATAATATGTGCCAGAGATATTTCTTCTTATACATGTAAAAAACATAATTGCTCTGTTTTTTTTTAATAAATAATTTATTTATATAGGATATTATACCTGAAAGCAGCGCAAGTACAATAATTTATTTCTGGAAAAAGTGTGTACAATGCTCCAGAATGCCCTTTAACTTGCATTAACCAGCTGGCCTCGTTAATCCCTTTGCACGGCTCTGTTATAATCGTATTGGATGTAGAAATTTGTGTCACTCGTTGTTGCTCGTACAAATCTAAGGCTCTTTCAAATACTCCATCAAACAACTTGTGTAGTTTCAATAGATTTTGATCGGAGACTGAAAATATTTATCACTTTATTGCCGAATAGATTATAAATATTTATACTTAATAAGTTTTGATTTCATTTGAAAATGATTAAATATTTTCGATAATTTTTCAAAAATAAGGAGAAAAATTTAAGAAAATGAAAAGTAAAAAATCAGATTAAGAAAATTAATGCTTTTATTTTAACACACTTTTATGATCATATGTAATCTTTATCCCAAAATTAAAAATAAAGAAAATTTATTATGTACTTATTTGTTACAGATTTTGGCTGTGGTCAAAGTCTCGCTACAAATGCTTTGAAGCATTTGATGAACCAATTGGAAGAAAGAATTTTATAAACTGACTAAATAAAAAACGCTTCAAAGTGTTTGCAATATCGACCTTTGTTGACCTTTGTCTATCCTTTGTCTATTTAACTTAAATCTCTTCCCTGGTGGAAAAAATTTGTCAGTTTCTGAAAAATATAAAAACTGACAAATTCTAACAAATTCAGACAGTATTACCGAAATTTGATGAAAAGTATCTCATTTTATGTAAACGAATTTGTAACCGAATTTGTCCGAATTTCGATAATTTTCGGAAACATTTAGGATGATTTCGGACACATTTGGACAAATTTTTTCACCAGGGTTTCATTATTCTTCTGGTTTTTATATTCGCGATAATTTTTGAGAGAATAAGCAAAATTCGTGCATACGCTCTCTTTTCATTTATAAATTAAAAAAAAGAAAAAGAAACAGACTTGTATCAAGTTATTAAACGGCGTAATGTGTCACATACATTTTTTCTCTCTCTCAAAATCGTCGGCTACTTCCTTCAGTACGTTATCCACGAAATCTACATACTTCTGATCGTACACAGTAGGCGGTTGAGAGCCGGTATTTACTACCTGTTGATATGAATTCATGTAGTAAATGGAGGTTACGGTTCCGTATTTGAATTTTTCCCGAAACCAAAATGCTCATTCGTTATCATATAATATCTCCTATCCAATATGCTTTTGAAATACGATTCGAACTTGTCTTTATCAAAGTCTTTGTCAAATCACAAATAAATGGAAGAGGAATATCATCTGACAATCGTAAAGAAGTCTGTTAACTGCTGTTAATTGAATGATTATCTACCCGAAATTATTATGAAGAGTGAAGCCAGAAACTAGAGAGAAACCTGAGAGAGGTTATGCCGGCCTTTTTCTTGTTGCCGTCGAAATCGCTCGTATACTACCGCCAGTACATCTATTTTCAGTTTAGGAATTACGTGACATACATTTTCTGACACTATCGATAAAATTGTATCGTCGATAAAATTGTATCGTCCATTGACGAATCAATGGAGTCCAGAGAACTCGGGGATAATTGAAGAACGATGACGTTACCGACAATTAATAAAAATTTGTTATTAACATAAATATTTCAATAATACATTATTAAATTCGTAATTTTTTATTATATAAATGCTATATAAATAAGTATGCATACTTTTAATGCTACAATATCATATTAAAAATAAATAGTTAATAAATAATAATAATTAAAACAGACTTTCAATCTTGAAAATACAAAAAAATTAACAAACAGGGTTAATGAGAATTAGTGGATAATACAGCGCAAGTTTCGTAGATAAAAAAAAATCTATAAAACTTGCGCTTAATTATCCGCACCTGGTTCTCAGTACCTCTGTTCTTTGTTAGTTATTTTTGTATTTTAAATGAATAATTAAAAAATATAAATTCTTAGTGCGTTCGTTAGCATTTTTAGTGCGTTCACGCAGTTCTTCCGCCTCTCGTCATCCTAGCGGGAACTAATAATAGCGCGCCGATCATCGCTCGTGTCTGCTCTAACACCTCGGAAAACTTTAAAGAACAATCTCCACTAAATCAAGCATCAACCCAAAAACAGATTCCGGTCGTCCAGTTTCCACCCCCGACTCTATCGCCGCCACTAAACTCTCCTGTCTCTCCCCTCTCTGATCTATCCCCAGACTTTTTCGATGACCTCTTCCCGTTCAGTCCTCCCCTGATTCCATATCCGGTATCACCTCTTAATTGAGGAACTTCCCATCTCGCATACCACTCAATTCCTCGCGTTTAAACCGACGCTTACTCTCCCCCTGGTCACCTTCCTCTTTTCTTTCATAACGCCCATAAATTATTGGAATATATGTCCTACTTCATCCCTACTTCATCCCTACCAACGATCGAGTAATAGACAACATGCCTATTTTCAATCCCCATACCATCGATCCTCTTTCTCTCCAATCATATGATCCTACACAACTTTAATTTCCCCTCCTCCTTCCAAATCCTTCTCACACAAAATAACGCCTATATAACATACAATTCTCTTTCCACACACACACACACACACACACACACGCGCGCGCACACGCACACATACTTTTTATACTTAAGAAAAATGTATTATTAAATATTGCTTTTATATTAGGTGTTGGAATTAATTCGTAGCGTTTTACAAGTGATGGGAAGTACTTTCATTAATGTATTTTTTAATGCTCATGTGAAATAAATAACATTCTTTCATTAAAAAATGCTACGAATTAATTCCAACACCTAATAGTACTAAACTTATAGTACTAAATTATTAAATTACACCCACGTTTGTTAATTTGAAAACCTCTCCTTGTATTTATTGTAAGCTCTCTCGTGGTTGCACTTCGCCTTCTCCCCATTTGGATTAAGTCACTTGAATTAAGTTCCATGACCGAAAGTCAAGGTATACGGACGTACTGACACATCTGAAAGTGCGCCCCTCCTGGCACACTGACCTAGCTTGTGCCCTTTAAACTAAACGTTCGACTCGTGAGTCCGCTTAACGGAGTACGAGTTGAGATTTCCACTCCGTCCTCCATTCATCCCCGTTAGGAAACCGTTCAGAACGAAGTACCTACCGATTTGCGTCGGTCCTTCCCCCTTCCGGATCTCCCTTCCGGAACCTGAACACGACCAAATCGATCTAATAATTCGGTTCCTGTTGTGTTCCCCCTCCTCAGCTCCATATGTGCGGAGCTTGAACATAACAGAATTTGAAAAATTGGGGGCTCATCCGGAATGAGAAAGTGCAATCTTCGGAAACAGGAATGAATACGAGGAATTCAGGCGATAAATCAGAAGTAGAGAATCTCTATAAGACCGCGATAGAAAATTTAAGTAAAATAAAATCAAATATACAAAACACATTACCAATCTCTATTCCTATCAAACCCTCCATCGCATTTTATAAATGAATCGTACGAAATATCTGTTCCGTGATACATGATTGTTATCTTGATCCTTTTATGAATAATTAATTTTGATATTTTTGAATAATCCCCTTTTTGTTCTATGTATCTTTCTTTATTTCTTTTTCTGTCTTTTTTTTCTTTTTCAGGAGTTGTTAAAACATGGCATTAAAAGTGACTGTTATTCAAAACCTTGTTTAAAGTTGTTGTTCTCTAAATTAAACTGTTAGGATCACTTTCAGAACGCTTTGCGCACTCTGTCGCAATTTTTTTTTATTTTCTCTTAGAAGTATACAAGCTCACATATAAATATCAGCTTAATGATCGACTATATCCTTTGTCTGTTGTGTATTTTGAATGTGACGAAAGAGTAAGAATTATAACGTCTCTAAAATATTTTTAATTTTTCTGACTTTAATCAGGAAATTTGCGAAACATGTTTCGATTTTTCGTGACGATCGTAATACTTTCCGTGCTAATCAACGCGGAATTGCAAAGGTGAGCACATATAAATATAGATTTCCAATAAGTACTTCAACGATTAGAACAAATCTGTAGAAAAATATCAAATACATGTCAAAGTGAAGCAAATAGAGAAATGCTTTAAAGAATCTTATTAGGGTTTATACTTTTAATTTTTTTGTCATGAAAGAAGAAATTCTGATTTAAAATAACTAAACAGCATATAATGCGTAAATAGATAAATGCAAATAATATTTATTTCTTAATACCAAAATGTTGAGGCTTTAATAATTTTTAAAAATAAGAAGTGTTTTAAGATCATGAATTAATTTGTCCAAAATTTGTGTATGTGTATGACATTCGTGTATTCGTATATATGTGTACATGTAGGATATATATAATATAATATAATTGAGTTTATTTGTTGCTTTAAGAATTCCGTTGTACAAAATAAACTCTACGATCATCGATCATCGATCATCACAGGATCGTTTAGCTAAAAGGATTGGCGTTATAAAGTTACCCTTGCATTATGATGGAAATGATGCATACTATGGCACTATCACAATTGGAACTCCACCACAAAAGTTTAATGTACTTATTGACATTACTTTCCCAGATTTATGGATACCATCGAAACTTTGCAGATCTAATCTTTGTTGTAAGTCAAAATATATCATAATACATAATTGAAAAAGTTACTTCATAAAAGTAACACGTTACTAAAATGATGACTAAAATGATTCAAAAAGTAATGCGTTATCGTTATCGTTATTTGGAAAGTAAAGTTATTTTTGTCGTTACTTTTTTGTAACGTTAAAGTAAGATTAGATTTAAAAATTAAATTATCTAACAATTAATATTATTTGTAAAAATCAATATTAAAACTTAAAATTCAAACTTAAAAGTCTTATAATAAACTTTTTTTTATATTAAACTTATACCTAATGAATCTTTGATAATTCCCAATATTAATATTTCCATTTTTTTTAAATATTAATTTAATATTACTTACGATTTTTCTTACAGCGTTACGTAATAGATACGATTACACTAAATCCAGCACACACTCATCAAGTTATGAATATTTCAGTTTTGTATATGATAATAAGGATAGGCTGATAGGATTCTTATCTACTGATGTAATAAATGTGAGCAAATCATCGTCAAGCAAATAGTTCTATTTGGGTTCAATTTTAGTGTAAAAATATGCTAAAAACATCAATTTTTTGTAGATTGCTGGAACTAATGTTCCAAATCAGACATTCGGAGAAATACATGTAGTCGGAATGAACCGATTCTTCAACAATTTGATATTCGATGGTATCTTAGGAATGGGTTTCTCCTCAATGTACAAGTATCCCAACATGTCTCTTATTTTCACCAATATGGTTGAATTAGACCTGTTGTCACGACCTGTTTTTAGTTTATATTTAAATCGGCATGTATCTTTCCGTACCCCTTTCTTATCTTTCTGTGCCAAAATTATTTTTCACAGTTCATTCCCTCATCTTAGAAAATTTGCCTTTCTATATTATAAAAATATTGTTTCTTTATATTGAAAAATATATAATCTATACAGGTATCCCTCGAAATCTGGAAAATGGAATAATACACTGATATTAGGTGGCTCCGATAAAAGGTTTTACCAAGGCAAATTAACGTACGTTGATGTCATCCGTGAAACAGTCTGGAAATTTACTATAGATCAGTACGTGATTCTTTTTTAAATTATATATATGTTACCTACAAATTATATGTTAACTAATCGTTAATAACGCTATTGTACTGTAGAATTGAAATAGAAGATACAGTTTTATGCATGAATGGCTGTCAAGCTATTTTCGACACGCTCACGCTCAGGATAACTGGACCATCATCAGATGTCGCAAATATTAATAGACTAATCGGAGCTACTTATACTAAGGAAGAAATGATTGTAAATAATGACACTTATTGCAATGGCAGCTATTTTTCAACAATAATATACAGATTACTAAAATATATTAGATAATATTTGATACATTACTGATTATACACTAATATTTATTAACACCAAATTTTGTTTAAAGGTGGACTGCGACAATATTTCTGATTTGCCCTACGTCTATTTCTACCTAGGTGGTGAATTATTCGAACTCACTGGTGAAGATTATATTATTAAGGTAAATATTGTCAAATAATGTTTTAAAATGTTTTAGAGTAGAAACATCATGCCGCAATCAATTTGTTATAGCTCGAACAAATTAATAAGAAAACAAAGTGTATAAGCGCTTTTAAGAGTGCGAATAAAGATATGGAAACGATGTGGATTTTGGGCAATGTATTTCTTCGTCGTTACTATGTCAAGTTCGACATGAAAAATGACCGAGTGGGACTTGCCCCTGCAAAATAAATATTACTTTCTCAAAAGGTTACTGTTAAAAGTTGGATCTAAATGACAATTCTAAGCGTACAATTGTATCAAATTTTTTTAAAATGTTGATTCTAGATTCTTATTCTTATTGCTTTGTAATTTTCATTTGCGATTATCTAAGTAATATGTTCTTAGATAAATACATATGTCATATTTTAAAAATTCAGAACGAAGATGTACGACATTATTTTTACCTGCCTGCACGAGTAAAGGAATATCTGCGTTAAATATATTACGCTGCTCACCAAAAGTTTACGCGCCAAAAGTCACATGACAACCGTCTCACCGTCGAAATATTAATGTATATTACGAAATAAATAAAATAATCTATTCGTTACATTTTTTTGCGATAATTAGACTTTATTACTTTATTTCTTAGATTCATTACGCGCACAGATAATTTACGTATTTCAATTTAATGATTAGATATTTCAATTGTGTTGCATAATAAATGATTATCAGTTTATAATAACTTTATTTTACACAAAATTTACGCAGTGTACACAATATTTAAAAAAAAAGATGACGCCTTGAGACTTTTTGTTACTTTTGAATTATTTACTTCTCGTCTTATTTTGTATTCTTATATATATATATATATATATATATAATAAGGAAAAGTATAAGTAAATTATATTCAAATTCACAATGCAAAGTAAGATTTGTTGAATTCTAAGTATCAAATTAAAAATATGATATCAATCGTTCTTTAATTAGTTAGCGCTTAGTGAATGATAATGTAATCCAAACCGGTTGACTTTAGGTCAAAAACGAAAAAAACGTAGAAAACAGTTACTGATTTTTTGTTATTGACTTTTAACGTCGACTCATATAATAATGTTTGCTTTATGTACGAATGTATGCTTCGTATAAAACAATCTCGATTTGGACTAGAATCTAGAGATTACATAAACAATGTTAAGTACTTAGAAATAGGTTTTATTTAATATGAAAGATTAATTAGAAAGTTTGTACGTATGTATAAGTGCGATATTGATGTAGTAGCATATAAAAATATATTGATGTGTCGCATTTTATCGGTAAAATAGCAATTTCATTGGAGTTCAGGTTTCACTTTAGGATCCCCTTAAGAGAATTCTCGAGTCATCTGTATCATCGACTAAATGCAATAAATTTTGTATAACAATATTACTTTTTCTTTTTTTACAGATCCCAGTAAATGAAAATGGATTAAAATGGATTAAAGTTTTTTTCTATCCGAATACGTATTTTAAATAGCGAATACTTTTTTTGGATTTAATTGGATTCAATTGGATTCAATTGGATTCAATTAGATTCAATTGGATGAAAAATTGCATTTCCTATTCAAAATTTTGAATGATACAGTATTCACAATTGTGTTTGTGTGCAGAAAAGCTAATATTATTTTTAGATTGAAAGGCATAGAGATATGTTCCATGCAATTTCTATAAATGAATAAAAATGCATTCAGGATTGAAAAGCTTTTATTTTAACATTCGTGAATCAATATTTCTGAAAATCTAAATCCGTTTCAATTTATTTCAATCCATCCTCGTTTACTGGGTAGTGGAATAACAGTTATAAAAATGTTTATACAATTTTTTTTAATTCATTGTAGGTATTTGAAGTGGCAAGAAAATTAAATATTGTATATCACGTGTCGTAATTACTCAAAAATGGAATATATACAATAATTTGACACAGTTAGACAATATTGATTGTAGCTAATAATGTGCTTCTTTCTTGTTTATATTAATTCACAGAGAGTGAACGTGTTCAATTTGATCATCATATATACGAATAATATATGAATATATATATATATATATATATATATATATATATATATATACATGTATTTCTGTTCTCTAATGAATTATTTTGAAAATAATGTTTTCTTTTAATTTTTAAGAAACAGCAATTTTCTATATTGACTGCATTTAGCAGTCAAAAAACTAATTAGTGAGGGCTAAGTGATTCTTTATCATGATTGTGATTCTTATACTTAGATTCAGCAAAGAACTAAAAGATCCAATAATATATTGACCTAATTTACATTGAGCACTTGATACGCATATTATAATTAAGATAATATACTGAAATTAAGATAATTTAATAGAAAGTTATTGGTTACACATTAAATGTGTAAAAGGGATCATTAATTAAATTAATTAACTGTTTAAACATTTGCTGCACTGCAGTAATTTTGAAGTAACAGCTCAAGAGATCAAAATGAGTACTTACCAAATAAATATATATGTAAAAATTATCATCGAAAAGAATAATTCAGAAATATATTTTTTATTGTTTCCTAAAACAGAAAGCATTAATATTGAAATGGGAAGAAGTTTGTAGAAAATCTGTTTTTATTACAAAAGATAAAATCAAATTCAATATACTATATATTGTAAGCAAATATATTGGGTCATCTAAAAAGTATCCGCGATACTTTGTCACTAGATATATGACCATCAACACACATCTAATGACAAAAAACCGCGGATACTTTTTAGATGACCCAATAATTAAATACAACATGGAGGAATATGATGTCACGTTTTCATTGGCTGTTAGAAACGTGTATGCAAGAGCATACTTAAGTTTCTTCTACCATATGTGTGTATGTACATATTGTTTAATTAATAAATTTGTTTGCACTTTTTATACTTAGCATCTTCGTTCTCTTTTTTCAACGCCTGAATACATATCTATCCCGTTTTAAGTGCAAATATTTTTTGGGGTTTCAAGCAATTGGCCTGTTCGACTTGCTTACGCTTTTTACACTTAAAATGAGATAGATATATATATTGTATTTGGCGCTGAAAAGAGAGAAAGCGAAGAGTGTAAAAAGTATAAGTAAGTTGAACAGACCTGATGTGAATAAACCATGTTATCAGTGCCAGCATCGCAGCTAAATGGTGTCAAGATTTTAATTCAGCTAGCAATCCAGCAGGAAAACAAGCATCATGTGCCGTCGGCTATGTTTATGGAACAAACCTCTTAGCCCGAATCCTCATACAGCACTTTGACACAGAGCGCTGATTGGTGAAAAGTCTGTTGTGGAGTAAAATTTACTTTCATTATCCATTTTTCACCAATCAGCGTTCTAACACCGAACAACAGCGCTCTGTGCCAAAGCGCTGTTGCCCGTATGAGGATCCGGGCTTAATTACGTTATCACGTGATCGAATATGTTGGTACCATTGATCATTCGAAAACAAGTTCAGTTTCAGTAGAATGTAAGCGTACTCGAGCCGTTATGGGTGTCACGTTCTCTTGAATTCCTGACTTTTCGAGCGAATTGCTCTGTTTTCACATTATTACTGTTGTACGTAGCAGATATTTTCTAAGAAATTAAAATGAGCATTCGACGGAGACGTGCCCATAATTTTGCAGATTCCTTAAATAGTTTTCGTAAGTACGATAATGTTTTCTTGCGATAATGTTTTCTTTATTGTGTTTATAGTCAGTATTTATAAGTGAAATCTATTGTAGTTTTACACATAATCCTATTATACCGTTTTGACTAAAAATTTTAGGCATTTTTTTTCATTCTTCTAAAGATTCTAATTCTTTTATTTGCTTTGTTACTTATTGGTTACTGGCACTATACACAAGTTTAAAAATTGTTTACAATGTGCTTTTATTCTCTGTTTCTTGCTTTTTGCTATTATTTACATCTTGTTTTTTTGCTTTTTATTCATTTTTTTGTTTTATATCACCCGAGATAAAAGTTAATGAACTTCGAATGAAACAAGAAATATGTAGCAAGAAATACAATTGTCGATAAAATGATTACAAAGGAAAAAAAAAACAAAAGGTAAAAAACAAAAACAGGAAACAAAGAGCACATTGTAAAATAGGCTTAAAGGGTTCTTGAAACAAAGGATAATTTATAGCAAATGCTATAAATTTTTATCTAAAATTTTAAATGCTAATAAAGTGTCCAATATTTTGTATCAAGACTGTATATATTGTATGTGTAATTAATTACTGTCTATATACATATGTGGTCTTTAATATACCTTTCTATTTTTATATAATATACATAAGTATTCTATATAAAAATGAGGAGGCAATCAATAACCATATATTTACTGTATCGAAAAAAATTTTTAGTAAAATTAATTTTTATAATAGTTCAACATCTTAACATTCGGACTGTAGTGGCGCTTCGTATTTAAAGTAATGGAATTAATTTTTATATCTTTGTTTTCCAGCAAAGGTAGTGTAACATAAGTGAATTATTTCATCCTTATTTACCATTGGTAAATAATAAAGATATAATAAGTGTTCTTTTCTTTATCTCAGGAATGAATGTTTTTGCAGTTCGTTTTGTCTTTTTTTCTCCAATATAAAAAAAAGAAGAAAGATGAATCATGCAAGAGTTTCAGTCCTGGTATGGAAAAGAACAGACTTAACCATCATTATGTTACACTATTCTTGCCAATAAACATCAATGTTTATGTAAATTATTATAGTTATGAATATGTTAATAATCTTATTATAGTTTTATAATATGTTCAAATTTAAATGTATAAAGTTTTATCTTTTTAGTGACACAAGTCGACACAATTGTTTTATCTTTCTTTGCACTCCAATAAAGACAAAACGATACTAGTGTCGACTTAATTGACATTAAATAGAAGACACTATATATAAATATGCATGTTTGCAGGTCAAACAATAAATAAGGATGAATCAAATCAGATATCAGATGAATTTCATAAACATAGCTGTTCGGAGAATACATCTTGTGTTGAGTCTGTAATTCTAGCTGGTAGTTCAACCAATCAGCAATTTATCTCAGATTCGTGCAATATTGCTGAGGAAAGCTATAATATAGCATGTAAAAACAGGCATCCTTTGTTGATAGATGATGCATTGATTGTATCAGATGGAACATCATATTTGTCAATCAAACCAGACTTGAATAAATGTATAAATTTATTTAATAATGAATACCTGAATAATGAATATGATGGTGCTAAAAAACAATTAAGTTCTACACTATTTGAAACTAATGTCAGCCAAGACATTAATTTTTGTAATTTAAATAAAAAGTTCATGGGACAACAGGACCTTAATAATCGACCACGTTCTATGTCAGCAGAGTCACTGAGAAATATAATACTTAATCGAGAACTTAAAAGATCAAAAAGTTACACTGTGCTTGATAAAGCTTTGAGGAGGGATAGGAATTACAATATTAAAGGTGACCGGCTTTCTTTTCCTATTAAAAATACAATGAAAAAAATAAGTTGCAAGGAAGTTGAAATAGTCGTTCCTTCTTTTGAAGCATTATCATTATCAAAACATTCTGTTTTATTAAACAGAAAAGATGATTCTTCAAAAGAAAATCAGCTTGATTCAAACAGCGAAGTGAGTTCCAAAGACGAACTTGGTCCTTTTGAGTTAAAAACATTGCTACAGTCATTGGCAGATCAAAAGCTATTGAAAGAAACAGCTGTGCAACAACGTTTATTAAGGCGTTTATCTGTAGATTACCACGATGCACCAAAAGCCTTTACAGAAAATTTACTAACGATAATCGAAGAATCTGTTATAAATAACGATTCTCATGCACAGTCACAATATCCAGAACTCAGTTTATTTAGATTTAATGAAGAACTTCGAAAAATGCGTAAATTTCTAGAGGACGAGACCGTTCCTGAATGGCCAGAGTCTCCTGGTATGTCGACACCAATTTGTACGAAAAGAAAAAGCCAAGAGTCTAACATTCTTTTGCGAAAATCTCTGAGTGCTTTATCTCCAGATAGCCTACATTTTACAACGCCTGTTTCTTCCCAATGTAATACTAAAAGCCCCAAGAAAGCGTGTTGGCGTATGTCAAAAAATACTTCCTATGTTACGAAAAATTTATTGAACGATACAAATACGTTTGAAAGTTTAGAAACGATGTGCAAAAAGTTATTTCCTGATAATGACTATACTGTCCCAAGGGAGAAGAATTTGTCACAGTCTCCTTTACAAAATATGGCTAATATCTTGCGTACCTGTGAAAACCAAATGGCCTCTCTGGAAAATTCACCTATCATTCATGAGCAGATAAAAAAAGCTGGAATGTGTGGAACTTTGGACTCAACATACCAGCACAATAAATTATCTGAAGAGAATCTGGAATATAGATTGTTACTAAATGAAAAGTACGATAGAATGGATTCGGAGGCAGTACTTGATATACTTAAGCAGCAAACAGAAGATGGTAAGCGTCAAGAAATGATCGAAACGAACGATTTTGAGAGTACGGTCATGTATGAGATTGCGAAAAAAAGACAGAGGTGCCTCGACACAGCAAAGATAGTGATGGAAATTGACGAAAATTTCAAGCCGATGGAAGAAATTCATCCAAATATCAACGATTCTTCGATTGAGGTTGACAATAAATTAATGAAAACTCTCATGAGTGTAAAGAAATATCAAGATTATTTGGAAAAGTACAAATCTTTGCTCAATTTATTTCATCGAACAAGATTGAGCAGTCCTCGCACTCCTTGTGACAGACAAGATCTCCAAGCCGAGAAAATGTTCAACAAAGATATTTGCGCGCTATCAGTCGTATTAGAGGATGAGCAAACTTTACAAGTACCGAAGCCTTCACCGAGAAAGAAGAGTATTAGTCCTTCGTCGACAAAAAAAACGGTTGCTACAAAGCCACGATTATTTATAACTCCTGGAAAGACACTTGTTAACAAGAATTGTAAGCCAAAACGCACGTACTTTCCCAATTTACTACCGGGAATGAATAAGCAAAACAAGCATGTAAGTCCTCAAGCAAAGAACATTTATCGACAAATAGGAAATTATGATCATGTAATATCGCCAGTTGGAATGTACATAAAAGGCGCTGAGTCCCATCTGATTAAAAATCTGAAACCTATAACAGATAAAATGCTATTAACACCTAAAAAAAAGACTACACAATTGTCCAATTCAAAAATGAAACTTCAGCTCTCTCCAAAACCAAAAAAGGTAAATAACAATATTATAATAAATATGTAAATATAATACGCAAGATCTTCTGCAATGTATTAGAAATTTATCTCACATTATATTTCAGAAGTTGACTGGGACAATAGGAGATGAAAATGTTGCCGATAACTTTTTACATCCAAAAATGCATTACAATTATCCATCGCATTCACGTGTATGCAATAATTCATGTATCAAAAATTTAGTTAGTTAATTTTAAAATAACGTATTAGTAATGATTTAAAAATTGTTTTTAGATAGAAGAAACAGAAAATCTAAAAGTGAGAAATTATGAAACCGAATGATTGCATTGTATAATACAAAAAAAAAGATCTCATACGAAGGTGAAATTGAATTTATAAACTAAGATTCAATAATACATATATATATATATATATATATATATATATATATATATATATGTATTATTGAATCTTAGTTTATAAATTCAATTTCACCTTCGTATGAGATCTTTTTTTTTGTATTATACAATGAAATCATTCGGTTTTATCATTTCTTTTTTTGACGCTTTATTATTTAAAGTTTTAGCTAAAAAATTTATGACATTTAAATTATTATATATTAATTATTCTTTATTGCTATAAATTATTCTTTGTTTCAAGAACCTTTTAAACTTATACATAATGTCGATAATCACATTGAAAAAAAATGTATTGAATTTTATTAAATATTTGTTTTAATAGTACTAACGAATTTACTAAATGTAAACAAATATTTATTTAATTTAAGTATAATTTTTTTTATTTTAAATGTTTATTTATTGTAAGTAAATATTTCGTTAGTACCTATCAAATATTTCATAAAATCAGTAAATTTTTTTTCAGTACAATAGATAACCGCAGGTAAAAAGATTCCAGATGAATGGAAAAATATGTGTTTAAAATTTTTGATCAAGTTGATATATACAAAATAATGTGCAAAAGTTTCTAGCTAGGATTTTTTACGTTTTCTTTCAAAAATGAAGACTAAAGGAATTTTAAGCATTATATTGTATATAAAAATATGTAAGTAAGAAAAATAATATAAGAAATAAACATTATTTATATGTAATACAATATAATATTATATAGTCCAAATTTTCTGATCTTCGTTTTTGAAAGAAAAGATAAAAAATGTGATACACACGTGCACATATATATTTAAATATAAATTTTGTATTATATTATTTTAGGAGGTACAAAATCAATCTAAACACATGGACTAACCCGAAGTTCTACAGAAGAAAACATTCTATAACGCCATGTTAATTTGTTTTTATGAAAAATTATAATTTTTTTATGTATTGACTATCTAAGTTTTTATTAAATGTGCAATTTTATTAAATTGTAATTATTCTTTCGGATTACCAATTATTTTGCATTGTGTTGTAAAATCATTATATTTTACTGCATATCATTTTGTTTTGCAAGATTAAGCAATCTTTCGAAACAGTTGATCACAGTTATAATTTTGTGATAAGTTGATTTTCTTGTGATATCGGAGATAATAGAAAAATTAAATCTCTTTTTCGAATTCAAATCTATTTCTTGAAATAGTATGCGGATAAAATGGATATAATGAAGAGAAATAACGTCAAAAGTCCACACATTTTCACTCTTATCTAATAGCAAATTTACCTATTTGATTCTCAAGTTTTATCATCCTAATATTAACATTATATTGAGCGTTATTACAATTGCAAAGAAATTTGAGATAATATTACACACATCGCTAGACAAAATAGACCTCTAATGTAAAATAAGAACGAGAAGAAAACACGGAAGACTTTTTAGTGGGAATTATTACGAACGAAGCTCGACAAGAACAATTTTACGAGAAACGTAAAATTTACTATGGAAAAATGGCGCAAAGATGACAAAAAGGTGAAAAAGCCCGATGGAAAGATTTCGAAGAGTGTGTAGAATTTATCAACTGCGCGGTTTTCAGAATTTAGAATGTAGAAGATTCTCCTTCGTTATCAATATGGTGCAACAGTACTGCGTCGTTCTTACAATTCTCGTGATTGGTTTTCTACTGATAATGTCGACAGGGCTGTCGATCTTGAATCAATAATACCTTCGAGATGTATGCCAATATCGCACTGAATTTTTAATTAGACAATCAGGAAAGAGAATACAAGG
This sequence comes from Acromyrmex echinatior, assembly GCF_000204515.1. The sequence continues at coordinate 3,134,244 of NW_011627135.1, read as the reverse complement.
ACATGTATTGTTGGCGTGATTTGAGCGCCCTTGATATGTCGGACTTGAAAACTTTTTTGATCTTACATAATGTGTTACTTCCTGATACATATACAACAACATAGACACCGGTCAATCATCGTAAAAATGTGTAAAAATTTATAAATATTGTTCGTCAAATGAAGATCGCAAATAAGTTATTTTCTACAATTGCTTTTTTTATTACGAATCTAAATTTATTTTACATTAAATACCTGATTTATTCATACAAAATAATATTCAATTTATGACTGTACGTTAAATTAAATTTATTAGAGACAATAAGTCATAAAAGTTAAGATATCCGAAGTTAGTATATCCTTAAATCTGCTGATTAAATTTATTTGATATCATTTTAATTTTTATATGTAATTTTTAATGTTTATGAATTTTGAGTTTATGAATTGATTCGCTCGTATGATATTAACATTTTGATTTTTATGACTATTAATTTTGCATTTGATAATAACAAATGTTTTTTAACATTGTATTAAGGATTAAGACATAAACGCGCATTAATTCAAATTAAAAAATGTCTACAGGAATGTTGGGACTGAATAGAGATAACACTTCTTTCTGCATCATCCTAATCGGTAACCTGATAGAAAAATTCGCTGGAGTCACACGGCCCTGAGAAATTGCGCATAGCACGCATGTTGACGATTGCACACGCGACACATTGCGCTTGTCAAACCGCTCGGAACCAAGCCCCCGACCATGGTGGGGAACGATCGATAAATTCGAAGCCACGACGTTCTACCGGCGAGTAAGCATTCCGCTGCATTATCTGAAAGTTCAAGTTACGACTGTGAAGCGATAAGCTAAAGCCGACCAAAATGCCGGGACCAGGTTGCGATAAATGCAAGAGTAAGTATGCTTATAAATGCTTAATGAACATTAATAGAAAATTTAACATGACGTTTCCTCAATTATTATTGTTGCTCTTTAGAGGAATTATTGAGGCATAGTGAAAAATATATATTCAGAAAACAGATCAATGTTTTTTAAGCTATCACGCGATTGATTTATAATTATCATTTATTCAGCAATGTATGGTCAAAGGACAGTTGATTAATTATTGAATTATTGAAATATCTTGTTGAATAATTGTTGAATGTTATACACGATTCTTAAATAATGTGGATTCTTAAAAATATATATGCCTAGAATTGTATTCTTTCTAATATGTGTATATATATTCTAATATATAAAATATGTATATTCTAAATATATTTAATATATTCTAAACAATTATAGGTCGAAATTTACAAAAATATTTTTTTTTAATTAGACCGATAAGAATAAATTAAATAAGAAAAAGAATTCTATTTTCCAAGTTCATTGCTGCAGTGTTTTAAGAGACTATTAACATCATTATTAAATTGATAGCCAATGTAATTTTATATATTATTTCTAATTTGTAATTGTGTTTTAAATTCGACAAACCGAATTGACATATAGTTCATAGAAAAATTGAAAAATGCATTTGTAAATTTATATGTGCATTTAGAAATATATTATTAAATACCGATGTCCGCTTTGACAAAAAATAGGATTCTATAATTTCATATGAATTCTAATTTATTTTGAAATTTTTAAAATAATTTTTTTAATTTATTACAGCCAAATGCCAGGACTGCAAGTGCGGTGATAACTGCTCGTGCTGCGATTCCGGATGCAAAGGTAATATTTATATTAGAAATGTTATATTTTGTGCACTTGCTTTTCCAATTGCGCATTTCACTGTTTGCTCGTCATGCCTTTCTAACGAGTTATTATTCTTAATTACGGCCAGTTACAAGCTGTCGAACTCGTTTTCACAATACGCATCGGAATGTCTCTTTTTCCAAGCAGAATCGATGAACGAGAACGTGCGCCACCTAGTAACTGTACTATTTTTTATTTTTCATCCCGGACAATGACCGATTAATAACGGCCGCCGTCGACGCCTGCTAATATCCCTTAACACTGTACATCGCAGTTCCGCGGGACTTGTGATGCAATTTCGTTGTACGGCGCAGTTACACGTGATGTTATTCGAAGCTTCTATGCTATACTTACGGTCATTTCGATCATTATACGTAATGAGTCACGGTTTCCCGGAACACTGCATTCCTTTTCTGTTCAGTTCTTTCATTCTTGTATATTTTATATTTTCCTTTGTTATTTTCATAATTTGTTGTTTTACATTATTGACAAATAGTAAATAGCAAAAAGTAGTAATATTTAAAATTTTTATTTGCAAAAAATGAGAAGAATAGTCAACATTTTTAAAGAGTTATTTAAAGCCTATTTATTAAATTTTATATAAACGGCTGCTTTTATTTTTTTTTTATAGAAAAATTTAAACCTTCGCCTTTATGATAAATAAATATTTTTTTTTTACAGATCAATGTAACTGCAAGACACAGGGTGGAAAATGTACATGCAAGCCTTGCACCTGTTAATTAATAATCATGTCAAGGACAGTCTATGTTGAAGGTGATAATAGATCCGTAATGCGCTTAAATAAATCCAACATGTGCGCAATATTCCAAATGCATTACTATCAATGTAAAATTTTATGCTTAGTGAAAATTAGAGATGCGAATCCTTCGCTTTTTTGTTAGATAAACAATCAATGAATTAATAAAATTCACTTTAAGTACATTATATATGTTGTATGTTTAATACTTTTCCCATTCTTTCATATGCGAATAGTAATACTGCCATACATTTATATAACACAGTAATGAAAGATTTTTTTAAATATAACATTATTTTTGCCGAGAATAATATAAAAAATTAACAATCAATTCTATCGAAAATATTTGTTCAAATTTAAAAAATAAAACAATCAAATTTTGCCCCAAGAATTTCAATTTTTATATTTAAAAGTTCTAAGTTTAAAATTGAAGAAGTCATACAGTATCCTTGATTTCTAAAAATTGACAGATCCAATTATAAATAAAATTTTTTTTATGATAACTCGCGAGATAGTGCTTATCATTATCTTTCTCAATTTATATTTACAATATTTATGATTCATAAGATGTCTTAAAAACGTAGATATTTTATGACAAATATTTTTCTAATCAAGCTTTAAATTGTATTACAATGATTTCTACTAAAGAGTTTTATTAAAACTATGGAATACAATTTTCTCATCTATTTTCCTTATGATCTTTTGAATTTTATTTCTATGTTAAATAATTCCCATGATTAGAGTCCATTCATATTTTAATTAAATTTACAATATCTGTGAAACAATTATATTTATCATTAGATGAATTTTTAGAGAAATTTTTTTTTCTATTTATTAAAACATTCTTGAATTTTAATTATTAAAGAAACATTTCTAATTGTTTAACTCACTCGTTCGTTCTCTCTTTCTTTTTTTAAAGCTCAAGATCTGTTCTTTTTAGTTGAACTTCTGTGTGTGTGTGTGTGTGTGTGTGTGTGTGTGTGTGTGTGTGTGTGTGTGTGTGTGTGTGTGTATAGTTTATACTTTTCTCTTTTTCTCTTTTGTGTGAAAAAAATAGATAAGATAAACCGTACAATTGAATTAAAAAGAACGGATCTCAAATGTCAACAAGCATCATACTAATCGTAAGTGCAATGTAATGGTAAAGATAAGGCAACATAATGATAAAGATGGAATGATAGAAATAACGGTAATAGCACTTTATTACTAAGTTGGCAGGATTTCCTAAATTTAAAGATTTTTCTTTTTACTGAAGATTTTTTGGGAGTATAAGACATTTAGGAGAATTTTTGGGACTTTAGAAAGAAAATACAAATAAATATTGATCTAAATTATAGTATAAAGTATATTTAAAGTATTGAGAAAATCTCAATATATATAATAATTTTTGAATAGATCTGGCAACTCTATAATAGCATCTCCTTGAAATTTGAATAAGTGCGCGCAATCGCAGTGACGTGATTGGTTCCCTCAGTCTCTCGATTTGAAATTTCACGGGATTGCAATTGCGCGCCCAATCTAAACAGTAGACAGTCGAAACAGTAGACAGTCGGGACGGAGTGCGTACTCGCGTTTAAGTTGCTCCGTGTGCCTCTTGCTATTGTTACCGTCATCTAAAAGAGATTTTCGTGTATACATACAGCGCAGATGATGGGAATACAGGTGTATGATCTGAAAGTTTGTTCGCGTCGCATACTCCAGCATGCTTCAAAGGCGCTCGTTAAAGTGAGTAGGAGCTACGGTTGGAGCAAGTAGGAGCATGTTGGAGTAGTGACGCGATAAATCTTCAAATGTAATGTGTTGTAAATGTGTATCGTATGTCATGTTGTATGGTGTATTAATCGAATAACGGTGATCGAATAAAGGAACCAGCTATCTTGGCCATGGATATTCTGCTCTGGAAATGCAGGATGCAATGTGTGCAAGATCGCAGGTATTTACACATGCATTTACCAATAATCACGGATTGATATTGAATTCACTGAGTTCAATTTTGTAACGGTAGAAAGAATCATAGGCTACCACGTTCCAGTAATTCACGAATTAATATAACAATCCCCGGTCGCGAATTTTGACAGTTTGAGATTTTTCGGTGTCGATCTAATGGAAAATCTAATGCCGGATACAGTTTTTGAGAGATAAGACGACAAATTCATCATGCGATCATAGCGTCATCAAGCTAAATACAGTGACATAAAGAGAGCATATATTTATATATTTATATACTTAAAACAGTAATTGATAACTAATAATATGGTTTTATCATCTCACAATATTATTAATTCACAGACAATATTACTAATTCAGATAGAATAATTTTACATATTATATCATACAAAAAATTTTGCACAAGTTATCATATTGACCAACCAGAAATAATTATAACTGTTACAATAGGCAATTGCAATTTAATCAATTTTATATATATATAAAATTAATTAGCGGAAATTTGGTTTGGAGATTTAAAGTGTTTTATACATTCATATCAGTGCTTAACGTACATTCACCGACTAAAAGATGCAACAGATTTTTTTTTATGGTTTTTGGAATGCAGTCTCACCGAGCAATTGATTTTTACTTACGGATCCGTAAGCTTCTTTTAAAAAATAGAGACCCAGGCCCAGTATTAAAAATTTATACACAGTTGCAAAAAATGTGTTGCAATCTTTTAACTTAACATAAATCGCATATCCCAAACGGTCCCCATTCAAATTTTTGAGTTAATTTTACACAAGATGAATATGTTAGAAGGTAACAGAAATATTATGTAAGAGAATAAATACAAAGAAAGATAACATCGACAGTTGGTAAAAAAAAACGTGAGAACACATATTTTTTTAAAAAATTAACATTTATGATATGTTAAATTAACACGTATTTTATTTATTTGCTGTAGAATTTACATTTTAAAACACATTATTTTTGTGTTACTTGTTTACTTGCTCACAAATTGTGTCATTTTAAAACTAAGAAAACATTGAATATCAATTTCATAAAAAAATTAAAATAACATAATCACATTATGTTAAATTAACACTTAAATATACTAAAAAATTCAACACAAAATTTTAACAAAATCGTGAGTGAACCGTTTCCGTAACACAAATACACAAATTTTTTTATTGTGTAGTGAATGCAAACAGTAGATTTTCAGTGCTGGCAGGAAATTATAAATAAGCATGATAAATAACGTACCTATGGTAATAGTAGTATGTTATTTGACCATCAGTAAATCACAGTTATCTACTCCAGGGATAATCGATTTCGTTTTACGTTCGATCGGTACGTAATTAATTGCGATGTTATGTTAACATACATGAGGGCGTACCAGTCTTCAAAAACAGTCCTCTAGTGTCCTCTAGTGTCCATTTCTAGTTTCTATCAAATGTAGATTCTTTGGTCAGTGTTCATAGTCAGATCTTATATTCGAGACCGTCTTAAGTACAATCTTGAGAAGTCACGAACTAATCAGAGCGACGTATTAGCGTCTTAAGACATTACTTTAAGATAGTTTTGATATAAGAACGGACTATAAACATACCGTCCTTTATCTCGATTCAATTTACTCTTCATCTTTTTCTTATTCTTATAGAGAAAAATGTATCAAATTATAATAAATATTTAAATAATATTTAAATAGTATTAAGTGAATATTTATGAACATATATTTATGTGATACAAGAATTAAATTGATGTTTGTACTCTATTATTTTTTTATTTAGTAAATATTTATTTATCGTAAATAAATGTTCAGTTAATACTATTCAAATAAATATTTATTAGAATTTAGTATATATATTTTGTTTCAGTGTTGAATTATAGAAAAAAATAAAGAGTTCGTCGAATCGAGATTAAAATTAAACTACTCGAAGCAGAACAATAAGTCACAATAACGTCAAAATGACATTAAAATGAATCGGAAATGATTGAAAAATGACTTTTAATGATCATTTTGGAGTCATTTTGACATCATTTTGATATTATAATGACTTATTGTTCTGCTTGGGACATTATTTATTATTTAGAAATAGATATAAAAACCCATTCTATCAATGTAAGATTAATTTCAATCTCAGTTTAAAATTTATTGTTTATTTCTTTTTAATGTTTAGAATTAGAAAAAGGTAAAGAGTAAATTAAATCAAGGTTAATCTTATGTTGTAGTGGTACTGGTCTTAAATTGATCCACGATTAAATCTTTTCAGGATTTTTTTTACTATGCTCGAATACTTTGAATAACTAACCGAAAAAGCGTCTATTTGTTCGATCATGTTTTTTACGGTTTCTAAATATAGTGATACAATAACGATATTGAAATTAGAGAGATATAGACTAGTGTCATATCTCTATATTAATAATATTATAATTATGATGTAAATGTTAACTTCTTTTATATTTTAATTTTTTTTGATATACACACACACAGCATATATATATATATATGTATATATATATATATATATATATATATATATATATATATATATATATTCTTTCTTTCCGTTTTTAATTCAAAGCGATATTATAGCCTGCACCCAAAGGGTGATTATTATAATGCGATGACGTCAAATCGTAGCGAACAAACTAAATGGGCAATTAGTCACGCGTATATAACCAGTCATGAATAAAATGGGGTAAATATTTTCACTTCTATTTATTGAAGCAAATGCTTCGTAACGTGAATAAGCTATCATTATTAAATTGAAATCTCGTGCTTAATGAGACTTAAAAATAATAATCGCTTAATGAAAACCTTTCATTGCTAGATTAGCAATTAATAAATTAATAAAATTCAGAAATAATGATTTTGTAATCATTGATTAAATAATGATCGTGGCAATACATTGAACTTTAGGAACTTTTCAGAAAGATATAGATAGCATTTAATTGTTAAACGTTGGTGAAGGGAAATCGTTTTAGTATTTGACAGAAAATATCATCGGAAATATGTTCATCAAACACGTCCATTCTTTCTCCATTCGAATGCGCTGCATGAAATTACTTTAGATGATACACAGAAAAAATTTTACGGTTGTCACAACTGATAATAATGATAATTTTCGCCAATCAATATATTTAATTCTGATAATCGTAAAATGGACATAATCTTTAAGATATATCAATCTTATGATTATCACGATCATATTATAGTTCTTATAACCAAAACATGTATTAATGGGCGATTTTTTTTCGTGACCGTAGTCATTTTTTCCGTGTACGATTTCCGTGTATAATTCTTGTAAATTTTTAAAATCATTGGAAAGTAATATGATTATTTTTGAAGAATCAGAATTAATGTTGATTGCGGATTTATTTCGGATTATCTGTTGTTTGTTTTGCAATACCACGATTATTATTACTCTTTATTACCCGTCAAATGTTATAACAGGCCATACGGAAACACAACAGATCAATTAATAATTTAATCTTTATATATAAACTGTTGGGTTACGCGGCATTGTATATATTTTGGATTATTGCCCGATAGAGAGGCGGACCGAATAATTTTTGTTGCAATATAAATACGCATCACGTTACTTTATACAGAGAATGTCCCGTATCATGTATATTTTAATGGTATTAGGAATCAAATCAATAATAATGGGGTGATTTGGTGATTGTATCGATATATCGAAATATCAATAGCCTTTGTGCGACAAACAGTTGGAAATGAAATTTTTGCATATATAAAGTTTCAATGATAATACATTGAGACTGTTTTTGAACACGTAATATAAGATCTCTTCTTTAATTAAACTCTCGCACAAATGTTTATAAAACTTTTACTTTTAAGCTAAATTATAAAAATATTTCAAGTGAAAAATTGAGACTATTGAAAAAATCGCTAACTATTTAAATTCAATTCGTCTTCGAATCAATTGAATTTAATTACTTGTCAATCTCAAATCAGAGCGTCAGTTCCTTTAGCGAGTCGATAATGTACATTGATATAAATAAGAAGTCGATATAAATAAAGATAATCGTACAGAGCGATAACGAGTCACCGGTATACCTTTAATTGATAACCCGATTAATTATGCATTCGGACTTCGAGCGCAACACTACTTGGCCAGGTCAAACAAGGGTGGCAAGCCGTCCGGAATGCGGCATGCAAAGTACAGCTTGCGTGCGAAACGGTTGTGACCTAACGTAGCTTTCGCTAAAAGTGCTTAAATTTATAATGTTCCGGCATTATCGGTTGCTCGCAAACAACGAATTTAAGGATGCTCTCCGAAAGTAGTTTCGATTACGCGATGTTATATTTATTGAAATCGAGTGTCATTTTATACGACGGTTGCGACATATTGTTCAAGTTTCTTACTTTATATCTAATTCACGACAAGCGTTTATTTCAGTATTTATTCAATAACTCATATAATTCTCGATTGTTAATATTAATTTTCTAATTATTACTAAACGGTTGGTTGTAGCATTATTATATTTTGTAATATTTACTAAATATAAATATATTGAATCAATAAACTAAACAAAATTCATTTGATAGCTATAACCAGACTTTTTTCAGTGTTCTTTATTTGTTTGTAATAACCGAAACTAAACGCTAATTTTACTTTTCTAAATATTATCTTACTTTTCTTATGTTATTATTATTCCAATGATTTCTAAATTATTATTCTAATGATTTCTAAATATTATCAAACGGTTAGTTATTATTATTGTGTTTGGTATTTATTGAATATTCAATCAGTATGCTAAAAACATTCATTTGATAACCAGACTCTTTTTTCATTGTTTTTTATTTGCGTATTTCTCTCTTATATTCTTGCATTAAGAGTATTCGGGAAGAGAGCGAACGAGATGATTAAGACGTAACTCTGAAAAGCGAAGTCCATTCGCGCTCAGTCCTTTTCCCCGTCAGCTTGGCGCGATACTACAATGGAAAGAGAAGTTATGGGAAGTTATAACTGCCATTCGTATCGTGTGCGTAAGAAAGAGACAGATGGAGAAACAGCGAGAGAGAGAGAGAGAGAGAGAGAGAGAGAGAGAGAGAGAGAGAGAGAGAGATGTAATGTGCGGAAAATTTGTAAAGAAATTCGACGGGTACCAAGGGAGTGGTAACTTCTCGCAATGTCGCGAGCCGCTGCTTCAAGAGAGTCGTTAACGACACCCCGTGCGGCTTTAAGAACTAATATTTCCATCATTGTTAGCTTTTATGATGTGCCGGGGCCGCGACTCCCTATTAATCCTGAAAAAAAAAACGTACGATTGTTGTCGGAATTCTTGAAATTGAAACTGATGACTGATGTAAATAATGATGACTTTTAGTAAAAATGCATTACACGGGTAAAATGAAAAGTAAAAATTATATTCTGTGATCAAGAAGCTAATCTTGATCTAGGCAGAAATGAAAATCGAAATGGAAAAAAAAAGAACAGTATATAAATATTTTATTATTCGTTATTTTTTTTTACGAATTCACAGAATGTTGTAACGCGAAACGTTAATAATTACATATTATATAACTTATTATATATAATTATTATATAAATATTGTATAATTTATGTACTAAGATACTAAAATAATATAAGGTTCAATTTAATTTCAAAATTAATTAAATGAGAAAGAAAGAGAGAGAGAAAGGGAGGGGGAGAGAGAGAGGAAGAGAGGGGGGAGGAGAGAGAGAGAGAGAGAGAGAGAGAAAGAGAGAGAGAGAGCTATGAACCAAGCAAAATGTGTAATATTATAATAATAAAATTTATTATTCTATAATATTAGTACTAAACATTTTGCTTCTTGTAGTTCTTTGTGATCTTATTTATATAATTTATGTAATTATATTTTATTACTTACATATATAATTTATATTATACAACTATCTATCAGATATCAATGTTTGCTAGATGAAATGATAAAAATATAGTAAATTTCGCAGAACAATTTCACGTTAGGCCACTCACATGGAGCTCGATACGGGAAGCTCGTAAATGACATCGTTAGCACCAAGGGTGCGACTTAGTATTGTGTCTTGGAGTATATCTTAAGTGTTGGTTTATTGTTAGCCGTACCCTGTGGGCAGACTAGCCTTACATATTTAAGACAACCAATTAGCATCTAGTGACATTGATTTACGCTGCGAAATGTCGTCGGATCCTCACTGATCTTACAGCGTCTTATCCGTACATGGTCTCAATACGCAATGGACTTATACAAGATGTATTGGACATAATTGTGCAGTAACAACAACCGAGTGACAAACGCGGATGATTGATGATTATCCTTCGATCTAATCAATCAATTCAACTTCGCAGAATGTGCGGACAATATGACGCTCGTTAATCGATCGAGGCATAAAACTAATAATACGCTTTAGAAATACACAGAAACGCAGTTTCCTGATAAAGAGTATTATTCAATCTTTCTTTTTTGTTTTATAAATAGCGTAAATGAATTTACTACAGACTTGTCTCTTCATTCATATAATTATCATCAGTATCTCAGGCTGTTCTTCGCCTTGAAGTGAACTGCAATGCTCATGAAACATTGGCATTCTAAGAATGAATTTGAACACGGAGATAACCCGCGAAACGCATAATTTCTGTATAATTATCATCTTTTCAGTTGTACCGTCAATTGCAGAATATGTTTTAATTTTTATTAACGTTACAGTGAGTTTCTCGCGATTTTCTCATCATACTTTCAATTCTTGCCCACCTTGCATAGTCTTTCTTATCAATTTTTACATGGAAAAAACCGAGAAAAACAGTTTTACCGAAATATGTAAAAATTTCGCTAGATACAGACCTGAAAATAATTTTGCTGGACCACAAAATAATTGTATAGGACGCTCAACACACTGTTAAATTTATTATATTCAATTTGAGTTATTTTTAATAATTTCTATAGGTCGCCACTGCTGCTATTCAATATATCGTTAATTTAACTAAAAAAACAAAATTAAAACAATTAAACTGAAGAAATTAATTTGACGCAAATTTAGTTTTATTATTTATTAAGTGCACACATTAATTTATTGTTTATTCTGAAACTAAGCACAGAAATGGATAAATTTGCATTTTGACACGCATGAGAGTTAAAAATAACAAAATGTCATTTAACTCCAATTAGGGATTGGATTAAGGCCTTGGCACATACAAAAATTTAAGATATAAGACTTAAGCAGTATGGAAATCAACATGTTGGATTCGCTTATATATATATGGTCTTACGATCTCTATTGTGATTGGTCAATTCGCTTACTGCTTAAATCTTACGCTTAAGTTTTTTTATGTGCCATGGCCTTCACCATTGCTCCTTTGATATCTGACAGTGAAGGTTACTAATATATTGGTTACTAATATATTAAAATTTTTTGCAATATTGTTAATTGTGCTTAAATTTTCTAAATATTAATATTTAGAAATAAATTAGTATAAATATCTTGATAGACCAACATAATAATTGTCACACCTGCAGCTAAATTTTTAATGTTTCAGGAAAATTAAAATTTTTTCTGTGTAGAGATTTAATTTTGTCTCATTTGTGATTAAAGCGAGTAATAAAAAAAGCAAATAAAAAAATAAGACTGTGCAAGAAGCTTTTGTCTGAATTGTGCGTCGTCGATATTGATTGACCGCTCGTCGTCTTCGTAAGGAAAGCTCACGTGTCTTACAAATCGGGATCAGATAAGAGAATGTCGGCAGCCGCAATCTTAGCGGCCGAAAATGCGTGGTAGGCAGACTCATTAAACTTTTCGTCGTTTTCGTCCTTCGCAGAATCGTGTTGGGAGCAACGACTCCCACGGGAACAGCAGTGTGGCGCGATTATACCGACCGCTCCGCTTCGGAGGAGAGGGAAGGATTATACGGCTACGACGTAAAGAAGAAGGGTTAAAACACACTCCGCTATTTCTCTCTCTCTCTCTCTCTCTCTCTCCCTCCCTCCCTCTCTTTCTGTTCTCTTTCTGCCACTGTAGAGAGAATTCGAATGCTTGAACGAGGGAGGATTGGTGCGAGGAAGGACCCGCCGAGGAGAAAACGAGAGAGGATCATCTCATCCGAGTCTCCCGCCTCCTTCTTCTCCTCCTCGCCAAGCTATCCCGTTTGTTGCCTTTGTCGCGGCCGTCCGCCGGGCCCAATCGCACGAAATTAATGTCTCGCCATTATTAGCAGAAGTTAGCCGACTGCGAAGAAGTTGCCACGCCACGGGTGTACTTTCGGACGATGGTGGGTGGGGGGAGGGGAGGGGGATAAAACTAGAGAGTCGAGTGGAGTTATAACTTCTGGCCTCTGATCGTGCGTTCGCTCCTGTCGCGCCATGTTTCTTCGTTAATACAATTGCCTGTCGGCGAGAGGTCCTCGGATTAGATGACACACGAGACTCGCATCTTTTCTGCGACCGACGGTATTTTATCCAACGCTCTTAAACCCGTATCACACTATTGTGAGAGGGAATGGAGAAAAAACAACGTGAAAATGTTCCGAAACTTCTGTGTAGAATATTCCATGTTAAAATATATTAGTTCGATAATTTAAAATTTCATAAAATATTCTTTATTGATTTATTAAATTTTTAAAAAAAATCTTTGATATGGACATGTGAAGTTGTACCCCAGTTTTAGTCTTGGAGAGTTCTGATGAGAGTTCTAACTTCTTTTTGAAGGAGTTCTTTAATATGTTTTTGGAGTTCCGTCGATTAACACCTCAGACAGCATACTTGTCCAACAAGAGGATACAAAATATTTTAAATACATTTTAAAAACATCTTTAAGGCGTCTTATGACAAACAAAAGACGTTTTTAAGATATTTTATGATATGATGTCTATCTAAAACCGGGTTATTCATAGTCTATTCTTATTTTAAGAACATCTTAAGTAATATTTTAAGATGCTAATATGGCTCTGTGATCGATTCATAGTTCGTTCTTATTTTAAGATTGTCTTAAGTAATGTCTTAAGATGCTAATACAGTCCTCTGATTGGTTCATGATATCTTAAGGCTGTACTTAAGACGGACTCAAATAAGAACTGACTGCGCATATTGCCTAAAAGATATTCCAATGATGTCTTATGTTCTGATTTTGAACATAGTGCGGGACTATTGAAAAATATATAATTAAAGATACACACACACACACACACACACACACAAAATATATATATATATTAGGTGTTGGAATTAATTCGTAGCGTTTTTTAATGAAAGAATGTTATTTATTTCACATGAGCATTAAAAAATACATTAATGAAAGTACTTCCCATCACTTGTAAAATGCTACGAATTAATTCCAACACCTAATATATATATATATATACACAAATATACATAAATATATAATTAAAAATATATAATGATTAAAAAATGGGGTGCCAACTTCACGACTCAGTATCAGAGCAGATCTAAATAGTTTATTTGATGTCTTTTCGATACGTGATAGAGCCTTAATGCTTCGCCCTATAATAACGCGAGAACTTGTCCTGTTATCTGTATCAATTCCAAGACGAAAGTGCTTACATGGCATAACGAAACATGAACATTCTCTAATTCGATGTAACGTCTTCGTGGGTGGAAAAATAAGTGCGAGTATCATAATTAAAGCGCGACACTGGAAAACGTCTCACTCGCCCCTTCGCGGTGGATAATAGACCGAGAACCAGTCGTTATCATAAATTCTTAATCCGAATCGACGGTAAAACTGAAAGTTAACCAAGTTCGGTACCATTAGCCGTAACAATGCCGGCAGTAAGTTCTTACGGTAACGATGCTGTAACGACGGTTTCCGGAGCGTGGCAATTTCTCGCGATAAAGTCACCGATGGGACCTACAAGAATTAAACTCGCCCGAAGGGGTAGATCGGCGACGGTGCAGCAAGCGTCAAATAGGTATTAAATTTTAAAGTCTGCTACACCGCAGCAATCTCCCATTTAATTGTCCGATGGTGAAACATTAGCCTACAACAAAAATCGCGAAGCGTGCAACTTCTATCCTATTTAAAAATTACAAATATTTAACATGCAATTTGTCTATATAAAAGTAGAGGATATGTTTTAATATAGAGGATATTTTATTATTGTGATGGTAACTCAAACATGATTTTATATAAAAGGATGTAAATACATAAAAGCAATACACATTTAGAGAAAACATGGTGGCAACTATAAAGATACAACTATATAAGTTTTATATGTAAAATTAATGTACACACTCACACACGCACAGTTGGATAAACTACTTTATAATTGCGATGATTATATAAAATAGTATTTAATTATATAATCAAACTTGATAGCTTTATAATTACCACACGGAGTTTTGCTGAAATGTATGAAAATTTAGCTACTTATAAATTTAAAAATAATTTTGGACTATCAAAATAACTGTGTAGAATGTTCAAGCTAATTGCTAGGATCTCAAAAATTTTTGCAGTATTGTTCATCATAAACTGAAGTTTCTAATATAATTATTTTTATTACATCTAAAATTATACAAAATTATTTTCAGATCTATATCTATCTAAATTTTACATATTTTAAAGTAAAATCGTTCAATGCATCAATACATTGAGAAAAATGGTCTAAATATAGATTAAATTAGATTAAATATAATTCTGGTGGAAAATGAACGAATCAGAACTTTGTGGTTAAATTTATTATAATTCTAGTTGATATAATTAGAATTCTGATCGATACAATTATTTTGGTGAAAATAAAAATTCTAGTAGATTTTACCAGAAATATTGATCAATTAAAATTCCGTTTACCTCAACTAGAATTCTAATAAATTTACTCAGAAAATTTTGATTCATCCATTTTCAACTAAAAAATTTTAATTTTTTTAAATGTATCTTTACTCTAACAACGAGTGAAGAAAATTTTGTTACACTTGCAGTATTTGATACATAAATAAGAGTCGTTTTATAATAACTAAGAAGATAATGTAACAATGATGTGTAACAAATATGAAGGTATCCATCATAAGAAACGTGAAATATCCAGTTTCATTGCGGAATAATCGTGAGCCGCGCGTGAGAGCCCGAATTGAAGCGGATTACCCACGGTGGAAATTAGTCAAAACTAACAAAAGCCTCGGCGACCCGCTCGCGCGGCATTCGGCGTCCGCAATCGTAGGCTGGTGAATCGCGATCGCGCAATTCCACAAACGGGGCGATTCGAGCCTTCGGACAAAAGATGTAATAATTCCACCCCTGTTTTCCACCGCGCCACCTCTTCTCTCCATCTCCGACCGCCGTCATCCTCCCCGCGACGTTTTCCCGACCCTCGCGAGAAACCCTTTGTTTGCAAGACAAACAAGAATCGTTTGCTCGCAAGAGTCAGTGATGGTGCAGGTTGAAGGACTGATTCTCTCTCTTATTCTTTCTTTCGGGAAAGGACGGAATTTTAATTATGGAAATATTAAAATCCCGGGACCGCAGATATAATTGCATTAACTGATTTTAGAAGGAAATTGATGGAGGTTCGACGGACGCGGTAAAATGTCGGCAAATTTCGATATCATATGTGGAAAGAACGGTTTTGCTAAAGTATCTAAAAATTTAGCTAAATACAGATCTAAAAATAATTTTATTGAATTATTAAAATAATTATATAGAGGTTTTTGGCGCTGCTTGTTAGAATATAACTTTAGCATTATGCTTGAATTTCCTAGGTACATACTATTAAATTCATAATGTTAAATTATATTTAATTTGATTTATTTTTTATTATTTCTATAGGTCATTATTGTTCTGCATTATGTCATTAATTTAACTAAAAAATGGAATTTAACTTAAACAATTTAATTAAGAGAAAAGTATTACATTTGACTTAAATTTGTGACTGAAAAAAATTTACTAAATCTTAATATATACTTTTTCGAATAATATTAAATAAACATTTACTTACAGTAAATAAATATTACTCAATAAAAATTGAAAATTAAATTAAATTTTATATTAAATAAATATATGTTTACATTTACTAAATATTTACTCAGAACTATACAAACAAATATTTATTAAAATTTAATTCTTTTTCTTCGTTTTTTTCAGTGGTTATTATTCATTAAATATATATGTTAATATCGATGTTGTTTACTTTAAAACAAATCACAGCAATAGATTGATTTATATTTTGACATATAAAATTTAAAAATAACAAATATTATTTAATTTCAAGAATTGGATTACCATTGTTTCTTTGATATCTAACGCAATTATTTTGAGATGGTCCAAATTATTTTTTGATCTATATCTAACTAAATTTTTAGATATTTCAGCAAAATCGTTCTTTTCGTCTACAGTTGATGAAAATATTTTTTATGGCAAAACAATATTTTTTTTTACGGTCCGTGCAGATCGAGTATGCGAGTGAAAAATATCGGAGCTCTCGTGACGAATGATTTCGCCTGTTTTTAATATATCAACGGCGCGAAATGTCGTCGATAAGCCGACTGAACGATATCGTAAACATTTTAATTAAAGCTGGCGAAGGATATTTAATTTCGAATAATTAATGGTCGTCCGTTGAAATTCATGCGTCCCCGACAAAAGCCATCGCCCTCTCGATTACTCTTGATTTTCATTACACGAGTCAACAGCCACGAGGCTGACGGCTATTAAGCGCCCTTTTTTTCCATCCCCCGCTGCTCCGAAACGAACTTATGGCGAGCGCCGGAGATTCAAATACGGCTCGCGACACATTTTGTCCTACTCTTTTGTAAAGAATATTTCATTAAATCGTGAAACAATGTGTTCTTTGTAATAAAAGGATCTTTAATCAAGTGTCGTTCGATGTATAATGCATAAAATACTGTTCCTTATAGTTAATTTCATAGAAAATAGAAAATTCTTTGAAATTTATATTTACAACTTCTTTTGTTACAACAATGATATAACTTGCCATTTTTACTTGCAAAAAAGGAATGAATATATGAAGAAAAAAGAAACAATATATTTTAAAAGAACATACTCTTTTATTCTTTTATAATCTATTATCAAAATTATTACAAAATTTTAATGATTTAAAATATTTTATTAGTTATTCCTTTATTTATTTTCTAGAAAACTTTATTTTCTGAATTGTGCCGTTATTTTAGCAAATGGGCGAATCATATTGCAATTTTCATAAGAAATATCAAATTAAATGGTTGCATAAACGCGCGTTTCATATTATACTTCGTTTTACTCGCAATTTACTTTTTAAAAAATTATTTAGAAAATTGCTTGAACTTTGTTATTTCTAAAAAAATCCATGAGAGACGTTTGCCGCCGGTGATGCGGACTTACATAAAAGTTACACATATCTATATGCGATTTCATGCATGGCGACACAACTTGACCGAAAGATGTACAACGATGTTACGACATAACGTCGTTGATCCTTTTACCATATTTACGCAGCCGTGAAACCTGATCTCGCAGGTGGGTCGTGCGACTGGCTGAAAGATGAACAGAAGAGATGGGAGGATGAGAATAGAGCACAGAGAACGCATTTTCGAACCGCGCGCCAATTTTCTTTGAACAACAGCCGCGCGTCTCGCTCGCGCGCAGACAATGCACAGCGGATTCAATAAAACCGCAACAATAAGGGTGAAAACTGCGAGACTGGTACGCGAGGAATAGGGACAGGAGGCACCCCGGAACGGTGGTGCGGGGGAGGGAGAGAAGGAGGGCGGGAAGGGGCTGCGGCAGCGAGTTGTGCCGGCGCGAGAATGGGAAAGCCGAGGGTAATTTGAATGAAGAGACAAGAGACAATGCGTGGGCGAAGCGCCCAGAACAGAACGGAACGCTGGGGCGGAGAGGAAGTATTCTGGTGGTTAGAGAGGCGGGAGGAGAGATCCGGAGGGTTGGAGAGGAGGGAGGGTGAAAACAACCGCGGAATCAAATTAGACACAGCGATGGAGTAGGGGTGAAAGGGAGGAACGGCGGTGTTGGGTGGCGTGGGTGGCGGACCAAAGAGAGAGCGGTATGGCGGGGTAATTATATTTACAAGTGGCAGTTCTCGAAAACAAAGGACCTCAAGATTGCTCGATTCATTCAAGAACTTCCGCGGAAGAATCGCTCTCTCTCTCTCTCTCTCTCTCTCTCTCTCTCTCTCTCTCTCTCCCACCCCTTTCTTCCTTGTACTGGATCTCTTCGAAAGAGAAGTCGTCGAGTAGCCTGGAGTCTGTCTAATGTCACGTAATGAGAGCGAGTGATGGGCGATTCGATAAATCCTCTGACAAAGTTCCGAATAATAACATTGTGGAAATTTTCCAGTTGGGTGTCTCGCGTTTATACATAAGTTTGTTTCTACTGTTTCTAATGTACATACAGGTTAACTTTCATCTCGGTTTAATTTATTCTGTATCCTTTTTTAATTTTTAGTACTGAAAAGTAAAAAGTAAATCAAACCGAGATTAAGATTAATTTGGATTGATAAAAATGGATGTTAAGTATTCACTGGTATTCACTGTAGATATCAAAGAAGTAATGATAATCTAATCTCTTGAGATACTTATTACCATAAAATCATTAACAGCTTTCTAAGATGCTTATTTATAACAATAATATTAAATTATATATTTTTATCTATTAAATATCTATTTAATTTAAACTATTACTATTCCAGTTTCGAATTAATTAAATTGTGTTTTAGGATCGACAAATAATCGGCGCACAGTTATCTTGAATTAGAAATTGTATAAATTCATAAAAAAAATATTATTAGACACGAAGAACCATCTTGATCGAATATAGCGGTTTTTTTACTTACATATATGTGTGTCTAATCTCTTGAGTTAAATAACATTTTGTTATTTTAAACACTTTCTGTGTGTCAAAATATAAATCAGACATATTTTCATACATCAAAATATCATCAATTCATTTCTGTGATTAATTTCAAAATATAAAACGTCCATATTAACATATGTACTTATTTTTGGTAAATAACAAACTAATTTTTTTACTTAAAAATACATTTTCTTGAGTTAAATTGTTTCACTTCATTGTTTTATTTAAATTAACAATATATTGAGTAGGAGTGTTGACTTATAAAAATGATTAAAAGTAACTCAAATTGGTTTAACATCATGAAACAACTTTGTTTCGAATTACACAACATGTTCTCACCATTTATTATGCGAATTTAAGGTAATTGTCGCATGCAAGTTCGCTGGATGTTGAGAATTAAGTCCGCAATTCGATTAGCAAATGAAATTTACGTAGATAATTCTTACTGCTATACGGATTTCAACTTCAAGTTTTCAAACTAATTTGCGTGAAAGATTGACCGTTATCAAGCTCGATTGCAAATCGAATAAAGCAGTAGTGCTAAAGTTAATCTTTGTCATATCATTCGGATGAGTTTCCACTCTATAGTATCGCTTATATTATACCGGATTATTTTCCAGAGATCCATTTCCTTTCTCATATTTTATTAAATATTTCTGAAGGAAAACTGACTTTTTTTCTCTTTTTCTTTCCGCTAATGTATATTACGCTTCGTTATTTTAATATATTTCTTCCTTACTTCAAAAATAATACAACTTAAACGCGTAATTTTTCAGTTGTTATCATAAATGAGTTAGCTGAACATTATCTATCAATTAATTATTAAGAGTCTAACTTAATTTCATAAAAAAATTATTACAATTCAACAAGAGTGTTTTAAAAAAATCATCAAAATCGTGAAAAGCAATGATTTTTTAAGGATTGTGAAATGAAAATGACATTTGATCATGTTAAGTGAATATATAATTTTTGTCAATATTATTTCATTAATAATTTTCTGTGAAGTTGGAAAATAGCTTTTTCTCTTTTCTGAGAAACTTCATTTTTTGATTTGTATTATCTTGAAGTAAGAGAGCAATAACCTCTGCAATAATATCGTCTAATTTTTATGAAACTTTAATTGAGTATCGATATTTTCCCATTTGTAAAAATTAAATTAGATCAATATTATGGAGCCAATTCCCTCTAAATTCTTCTGTAATAAATTCTGTTATTAAATTGATCTTTGCCATATAAAATAAGCTATTAAAAATCCCATTGTTGTGCATAAAAGTGCTTCCTTTCCAGTGATGTAATAAATTCGCTTTTCCCTCTTATTTTTCCGTTCTTTCTTCAACGCCGGTTAAATACTGTATTTCCGAATATGTTAAGAGTTACGAGTCGTATGATTGAAAAAGTGTTCGTTTCTTAGCGAGGAAGGAACAAGGACAGGTAAAGTTCTTCGCCCCGTGATTTTTCAAAGGCTTCCCCCGTCTTTTTTCTCGCGACGAAGCCTTTGAACTTCCCGAGCGCTTTTCGCGACGCGGTCGAAATTCTTTCTCTTATACGAAAGACCATAAAGCAATTAAGTGGTATTTGTTCGCCTAGTTCTGTCGAGATTACTTCAGCCTTGCGAGCAATGACTCGAGCTAATCAAATTATACTTTTTATGAAAACGGCGTCGACCGTTAAGAAACAGTTCCTTTTTCCAGTTTGATGTTTGTACTTTTTTGCGTCCTTTTCGCACGAAAATGGTAATGATGAGTTTCGAAGCTTTTATGGTGCTTTATTCTGAAAAATCATTATATCTAGTTCACTGACAGAAATGTTTTATATGTGACTTACAAAAGTCTTTTTACTTTTTAATTAAATAATTTTGTTCTAATCAAAATTTGGTAATTCTAATTAATATCCCATTATTCTAATCAAATTTTGTTTAGAACAAAATTGGGATAGTTATTAAGTTACAAAATAAGAAAGTTTTTGTCATATATCAACAAAATAAACGCTTAGTTATTTCGAAATTTCAAATTTTTCTCAATGTTTAAAGTTTTGAAATTTGAAATTCAAGTTCTGTTTCCATCATGTAAAATCGAAATATTTAAAATATCATTGCGACGAAAGAAGAGTTACGTTGTAATAAACATTGTTAAATTCATAATATCAAATTATAAAAGTCAATTTAACTAAATTTAACTCAATGGAGTAACTCAAGAAGTGTTGTATTAAAGGACACATTATTGGAAAATTAGGTCTTGAAATGAGTTAATTTTCACAGTAGCTAATGATATGATGTAGATAAAAAATGTTATGGACACAAAATTCAATCATCATGGATAATTTTTCAGTTATATTAAAAACATAAAAATTGTGCTTACAGAGCATTTTTGAAACACCATAATTCTAAAACTCCATTATTGAGTCTTTTTATCTATGATATTTTTTGTTTACCACATAAGTTACATTATATGTGGAAACTAATTCATTTTACCATCATCTAATTTTCTATATAATTAGTACAGGTTCTTTGAATTAAGTTTACTGATGAATTGATTAACAACTGCATATGTTAATATGAATGCTTTGAAGTTATTAAATTAAGCAATACATATATGTACAATATCAGAGAAATGGATTGATTAAAAGTAGTTGTTTTCTTGACCACTAAAGTTAAAAATAACAAACTGTTATTTCATTGAATAAGTAAAAATGTCTGCGAACCTCAGCTATTGTTGAAACATACAAAAGTAAATTAAACTTAAATAAATAATTATCAATGAATTAAGTACGAGGGCAAAGTGAAAAGTTCTCGGCCTAACCCATAGATGGTACTGCTACAAATAAATGTATTTTTAAAGTAAAAAACTTATTCTTTCACTTCTAGGCCGAGAACTTTTCACCTTGCCCTTGTATATTAGTGAAGTATGTTTCGATCTTGGATTCTCTTTAGTGTAACAAAATCAATTTCATCAAAGTTTCGGTAACACAGATTATAATCTGTAAAATATCATTTAATTTAAAGAATTAGTTTACAGATTCTTTAATATTTATTGTAATTATACACAATAGCCTCTTTTAACTCTCTTCAGTTTCAAAATGTATTAACCATGCATATTGACGTCATTTATTACAAAATCGCAGACGAGATTTCGTCGAAAATATCTCCTAGTTTCCTTTTTAAATCCACCCCTTTTCGTTTCAAGCATGACGACAATCGCAGGGAAATTGTTTGTCCGACTGACGACATTTTCCTCTCGTCCTCGCCTACCCTCGCGCAAGATGGACGACCCTTTTCACATATTTTCATATGTATATATATCCCGCCCAGCGCGGAACAAAGCAAAATGAAAAGATAGTTCGGATGCTTTGACTTCCGCTTATGTATGCATACTTTCGCGCGCACGTATATCGTTGTTACGTTATATTCGCCTCTCTGTAGCCGGCGGAACAATAAGTATCGACTGAAAGACGCACGAACGACCATCACACCTGAGTCCCTTTTTCCGCCCGGCAACTGCACAAAAGCGACAGGAATCCTTACTGAAATCTACTAATAAATTCTTCGAATATACATCCCATCACGAGCTGTTCGATCGATTTATCGTCGATGTGTTTCCTTATGTACGCACACGCGCGTATAGCGTTTTTCACGTTCACATATAAAATTTCACTGCTGCGCGCGGAGTAAAATTTATTTGGCATTTTTGCGGTAAAATTTATTTAACGGACCCCGGGTCAATTAATAATGGCTGGGAAATGTACGGATTAATTACGACTGATGCCTAAGTCGTGGCAGGCTCGGTCGTTATCGGTTGCGCGACAGAACGGGGCGCGAAACGAATAAAAGGGCTTTACCGCGACGCGGAAACGCGGAAAAGCGGCGAAAGCTCGGACATTTGACGCGGCGGGCGTCCCTCATTCCCACCCGCTCTTCACCAACCCTCTGACGCGACGCGACGCGACGCGACGCGACGCGACGCGACGCGGCGTTATGGAATTTTTGTGGAACGGCTTTTTTTAATTGATGCAATTCAAACCAGCCGCCGGTGCCGCCTGGTGCGCTCGTAAAACTTTTCGTCGCCTTCCGCGCCCGTCGCGCGCGAATTCGAAGTTCCGCTGCCACTTTTCCCGGCATCGCCGATCCTCCGCCCTCATCACGGAAAAACACTCGGCGAGGGCACTCCTGGGACACATCAACCTTCCTAGGAACTGTTCCGCCGTACGGAATTATGCCAGTCCTTAGGCGAGTAACCCTAAGCGCGCTCGTAATCTCGCTCGCGGGAAATATCACGTGGAAACGAAATGGCGATATCGCTGATGTGTCTCGATTGCAGTAAGAATTGATCCAATCGATTATATTTTTCTTTCTTCCATTGTTTTATTTGTTCTATTACATTTTTGTTATTATTATTGACTTTATTGTTAACATAGAGACTTTTCACATCTATTTGTTTGATTTCGCTCGTTCCTTCTCTTATTCACTTGATTATTAAAAAGCTCATATCTCGATACAGCAGTTCTTTTGATTTTTTACTTTTTCGAATAAAAGAACGAATTGGACCCATAAAGTTTGCAAACGATTTAATATTAATGTCAACACTCAGAGAAAAGGTTGCTTTGATTTAAAGAAATTTTGATTAAAGAAAAAAATTTCTTTGACTTGTGAAAACATGTCTTTGATTTAAACATTATTTTTTTTTAATCAAATAAAATTTTTATTTTTAAATCACAAAGAAATTTTTTTCTTTAACTGAAATTTTTTTAAATCGAAGCAACCTTTTCTCTGGGGAGAACTTTTTGCACTAAACAAGATCTAAATAAAAGGTCGAAACGTATTTGATGATTAAACGAAAATTATTTTCACGTTCCGTTAATTGCGTTTGACTCTAAGAAGTGTTTTACTTTTCATTAATTTTATTCATTGTCAATTTCTTCAGATAATTTTTAGAATTACTCACAAATAAGAATTCTATTACAATAAGAACATTAATTTCTTGAAAAACGCGCGTGTAAAGTTGCATTTTCCTATTGCAAAAACGCGATAGCACCGCGGATTTTCCGGAATTAACGAAAAGCGGTGCCCCACAACCGAGTTCCGCACATCCCTTCCCCCCTTCCTTCGCTCACGGCATAATGAAAAGCTTAGCAGTTGGTTTAACTTGGCTGAGGATTAAGTTTACCTCGTTTCAAGGGTGCCAGAGCAGTGTGGAATTTCTACCTCTTATTTTTCCACCTCCTCGCCTCGGCGCTGGAAAAGAGCGCGCGGGTAGGTATTTCTTAATTAGCAGCAAGTATCTCGTCCAACGGAAGTTGCCTTATTAATTAATATTATAGAAGAGAGACACGATGGAGGGGGAAGAGGGGGAGGAGGAAGGAGAAAGGAATGCTAGAGTAAGAATATTTTCTGTGAAAACGCGATTTTCGCTTACACGATTACGTAGTCAAAGTAATCATCAGATTATTCTCATTAAAGTAAAATAAATAACGCAAATATAACTACGAAATGTATAATTATAGAATTCGATGAATAATTATCAATTCTATGCGACGAACTCGTCGAGATTAAATCTTATACTATGTAAATTGTAAACGAGACTTAAATATAAGTTAAAACGTCGCGTGTTCTTGAGAGATACGGAGAGATATGGTAATTCCGATTAAACTTAAATCCTGAGAATGTTAAAGAAATTATGAAACTACCATGATAACCTAAATAAATAAAGTAGTTTTCATTAATTGTAATAATATTATAAAATAAATTTGCATTTACAAAGACTTATTTCTTAATTTTACGCATTCTTTTATATATACTTTTATTATTTGATACTGTAGACTTTATAATGTCAAATTATATCCAATTTGAATTATTTTTAGTCATTTCTGTTGCCATTGCTCCTACTTAATATATTATTAATTTAATTAAACAATTTAATTCAAGAAATGTAAACTCTACATTATACGATTGGGTCATTGGTGTGTTGTACATACTTCTTTTCTTTGAAAAATTAGGAATATGAAATAATTAGTTATAATATTTGTATACAAATTTTTGAAATACACAACCTTATAAATTCCTTCTAAAGATATTAAGGTATATGTAAGAGAATTAACTCAAAAAAGAATAATAATAACTTAAAAATTTTTATATATTTATTAAAGAATTTATATATTTTGTGATAAGAATTAATCCGGAACACAAATAATTAGTGATGTGTGTAGTTTAAAGGACCGGAAAATCGTCGTATATATTTAAGAATTAAATGTAATTCAAATTTAATTTATTATTTACTAAATGTATACGTTAATATGGGCTTTAAAACTAAGCAATTTAATCATATAGAAATAAATTCATATTTTAATAGATACACAAAAAAGATAAAAGTAACAAAATTTTACTTAACTCAAGAGATTGAATTTTTATTATTTGATATCTTATAGTGTATCATACACTGAGAAAAAAGTGATATTTGTGAAGTTATAATTGTTCAAATAATTATGATTCGGAGCATTTATATATATAATTATTACTGTTGTAATATTAATAATATTTAATATATAACAAATAGGGAATAAATGCCTTAAACGGTCAAATTAGAGCTTCAGTATTAAATAATTCCATATGAATTTATTTACTACATATGTAGTCATTTAAATTGCGCGCTAAATTGATTTTTTATTTTTTATATTCTTTAATTATTATATTCTTTAATTATATCAATAATAATAATTATATTTATTTCCGCGGAATTCTCTTTACCACAATTATTTTATCATGCAATTATAATCACAAGCATTTTGCTTGTCAGTATATTCTGTTCTCTATTTTTACATGACTTGATATCGTATCAAAAGGATTATCTTCTCATTTACACATCACTTAGGACGAATCAAATCTATTCACTTTTGCTACATTGTTTCGGTTACTCGTGATGGACTTAATACGGCTATTAATGAGCTTACAAAGATAAATTCGCGTCCACAGTCTCGAGTTGAGAAGTCATTAACGAAAGGGTCGAATATGCCCTATGGTATCGCTAGGGCCGTCCGCTCCGAAGGAGCAGTAAAATTCAATGAAGAAAAGGGCAGGTCGACGTGGAAAGAGAGCAAGTAAATAATACGGCCTTTTGGAGCGGATATTCGGGAAGTTAATGTCGCGAAAATGAGAGGACATGGAAAAAGTAAAGAAAGAAAAGAAAGAGAGTGGCCACCGGTGTCGCGCGAGACGATTTAATAAACCGAGTTGGCCAATCAAAGTGCGAGTTAAGAAGCTTTCTTGTTTTTTAACGGCCGTTTTTACGCTCGCTTAAATCACGCGCCGTTCGGCTCGCGAAATGACGAGGCAGGAAGTGAACGCGAGCGAGGGATGTCTTGCTCGGAGCGAGAAAGAACACGGAATTCAGAAAGGTGCCGAGAGATTTTTACGAGTGAATAGCGACGAGAGGGAAACGGACGTGAATGCACGAATAAGTATTTGTGCGTAGATTCAGGATGGGCTATCAGTCGTATCGCTCCCTTATACTTAAAAAATAATGCAATTAAAAAAAATGTGATTTTCGAGTTATTATCATATTGAATATTCCATTTGTTTGACTTAATTAATTATTTCGATCTTATTTCGATAAAACAAATCCTTGATTGATGCAATAAAATAATTTAGTTAAAGCAAAAAGTTTCTGATAACACAAGTAAAATGTACAATAATCAAATGTACAATAATCAAATTTTTTGCTTCAACTAAATTATTTTATTGTATTAATCAAGAATTTATTTACTCATATTCACAAATAAGAGATTAGTTAATTCAATGAGATTTTCAGTGCACGAATGAATTAGACAAACATTATCCTATCAATTATCAAAATTGAATTAATTTAATTTTATAAAAAATAAAAATCATCACTACTCAAAAAGGTGATTTAAATAACCCATAAATATGCGATTTAATTATTTAAAGATATACTCAAATTGATAATTGAGATCCTCAGAACGTCCCAAAAATTTTTTCAATTTTATATTTTTTATTAGTGTTATTAGTTTTTGCATTAAATTTACGTAAAAATAATGAACTTTAAGATTTCTAGACATCTAAGCGATATTTTTTTATTTCAGAATATGGTCTTTAAAAGAAACTGTATTTAGTTAACCATATCTGAAGTGAATAATGAAAAACTAAACCTGGAATGCGAGATGGCCATCTTAGCTTACCCATTAAAAAAAAATCAATCAAAATTGTCACTGAAAAAGGTTTTTTAAGAATGGAATAAAAATGATAAAAATGACATTTAATCACGTTAAGAATACATTTTTTTTCTGATATCATTTATTATTTTTTTATAAAATTAGATTAGTTATAAAATAATAATTTTCTATCGTTGAAAAATGATTTTCCTTTTATTTTTCTAGAAAATTTAATTTTTTGATAATTTTTGAAATAATAATGGAATGATATCTCCTAGGCTTATGAATTGACGCAATAACTTTTTACAATCATATGAAGAAAAACAAAGACAAAAGTTATACTTTGATTTGAAATAATTAAGTATGGGGACATATTAAATTTGTATTGTTACCGACCTGCTTATTCTTATACGCAATTATTATATCGTTGTTATTGGAGTATCGATACTTCGGTGCTTGACGTTTCGATTCACGAATCGGAACGAACTACTTTGTAAAGCTATATCAACAGCGGACAGGTGGTTATTTTAACGCTCGATAAGCGTAGACGGATGCACACATAGAGATGCAGTTATTGGCACTTTAAGCGTAGACTTTTCATTCGCGGTCTCTATAGACTCGCGCGTGGTGCACCGCAAACTATACATTTTTCATTCAGTCAGTTAGATGAATGATCTCACGTTGTGAGAGTGCATAGAAGTTCGTACCGGAGCATATCTGCGTTTTGTTACGTGGGAACGAAGCCAATAATACATGTTACTGATCGCACGCGAAATTCCTGTGCAACACAGTTACATATGCTATTTCTACACAAAAATAGAATAAGACACAATGGAACAGACCTCTCTCAGTTTCTGTACTATTTCTTTTTACAAACGCGTAATCCCATTATTTAATTCTCGCGATAAATTAATTTGCAATACTTTTTTCTTTTTCCTATACAGCACTAGCGATTTACGCAAATAATTAATAGTTTTTTTCGAACACCATCTATTTTTTAATTTTTAATTTTTATCATTTTTTTCTTTATTTAACAATATATTAATCAATATAGATTACGTGTACGTGCGTAAATATTAGATGATATTTTATGTAAAAATTCTAGTATTTCACAATGAAATAATTATTGAATTATATACGTAATATGAATAGAACATATAAAGTGACGTTATTAAAAAATGGATGGATGTGCTATGAAAAATTAGAAGAAAATTAATTAATACACATCTAACTGTAAACTTTTTTCTAAACATATATTATGTGTATTAATTAATTTTTTTCTCTTTTATCTTCTCTTTCTCAAATATATCTTTGATATTATATTTACATATTGTATATATCTTTCTAAAATTAAATATTATATATAAATTAATGCTAAGTAAAACATTTTTCGTGTGTTACTTGAATAAAAAACAAGAAATCTTTCAATGAAATAATACAATCAAATTAGTACATGCAATAAAAATGCATATATAATTAATAATTATTTATTTTTATATACTCCATATTGTATATACTCCAGAAATAAACGTTTTTTTCTAATTTAATCTAGCTCATCCATTTCAAGACGATGCATCTATGATACCTTATATATTAGGTGTTGGAATTAATTCGTAGCGTTTTACAAGTGATGGGAAGTACTTTCATTAATGTATTTTTTAATGCTCATGTGAAATAAATAACATTCTTTCATTAAAAAACGCTACGAATTAATTCCAACACCTAATATTTTGACATCTATGATATCTTATATATCTATCTGTAATAAATAAAATAATATTTCCTCAGTTTAAAAAAGATTATTTTGCAATTCACCGAATGCGCAATAGTGGAGTTGTCGACTACGACAGCTACATTGATTTGTAAAATCCAAATTTTGATTAGCCACAATAATTAATAATTTCGAAAATAAATATTATAAATATTAATAAATATTATACGAAAATCTTTATCCACATGAAATAAATGTGTAATAAAATATATGTGATTTTTGAAAAAAACATTTCGCTCTTTTCTTCTCTGATATAAACTTATACGAAATTTTATAAATAAAAGGTTTTCTTCAACTTTTATACACTATGTTCAAGTAAATGTATATAATTTATTTTACGTATAATAAATAATATGTATAAATGATAAATTACTTACCTCTTGGTTGTTCTACCATTGCTCGATGCCTCCCAGGTTTCCTGTCTGATTCTGTCGTTGCTCCTTTGCGACATTCACACATAACACTCACTTGCGAAGTGCACGTATTTACAAATTATTGATGCACAAATGAATCTCTCTACACGATTGTCAATATTAAAATATACATCGGACTAATTATGACTGTATTGATTAATCAAACGCGATGCCATTCCATTCAAAATCGATCCGTTTTATATCCTCGACGTTCCGTTAACGACTGAAAAATTAGAGGATGGTGTTTTTACTTTGATACGGTGAGATACGACATAATGAATAAAATTATGATCAAAATGTGATGTCTGTCAGAAAATTTATAATTGAGATACAAATTATTATCATATTGTGATATACTTCGTAAAAGTAAACTCATAAAATGTGTATCATTAATAAATCTTCATTATATCTTACTTTTCTTTCGTTATTTGTTTAAATTATATTTATATTACTTTACAAAACAAGAAGCAAACTGAAGAAATTTGAAAGTTTTTGTAATATGAGACGTCCTAATTTGCATTGTCGAATAGCTATTTGTTACAAAAATTACGATAAGAAAGTAACCTCCATCGCTTTAATTCTCAAATCGAATAAGTAAATCATGCGAGATACTCGTTTTGCTAAGTAATCGTCGTCACGATACGCGTACAAGATGTTAATTGAGAGAGCAAATCGAGGAGATCATTCCTTCGATCCGGCAATCATCAAATATTCGTAAGAATCGTAAGGAACAATTGCCCTCGTTTGAAGCACTCGTCACGCTCGCGTCTCAGAGAATAATGCGTTGTTATGCGGCTCGCTTATGTGCTACGCAGTGCTATGCGTAACGTCACGCGGCGACCTTGCGTGAACAAAACAAACGGTTACCGCTACGTCACGCCGAGCGCCGCTCGTTGAGCCATTGTTTTTGTAGTTACTACGAAGAAATATTTAAAATATTATGTGGCCCTCGAGCCAACGGTGCGTTGCGCGTGATTGTATTGTCCTTCCAAACGCGATCAAGTCGAGAGCTAGGAGTGCTTACGAATATTTAACGATTACACTCGTTTAGAAAAATTGTTTTTTCTTTTCAAATTACTTTGAACTAAACTGTGGTGCTTCTTATAGATTTTTGGATGCTGAAAATGAAAGTATAATATGACTTTATTATCATAGAAAAATTTACTATCTTAGGAGAATTTTATATTTAATAATCTTTTATAACAGGATGATATTAAAATTTAAAAAATACATACGTTTTATAAAGGATGAACAATACAAGAATGTACATTTATGACTTCTGATCAGAATTTTAAAATAATATTAATTTCTACTTTTTTTGTACAAAAAACATCAAATATGATTTAAAAAGCCATTTCTTAGACATTGAACTTTTTGTCTTGAAAACCTGTGCTGAAAGCTTTTGACTTACGGCATTATGTTTTTTCATCAACATCTCAAAAATCTATAAGAAATATCTAATCTGGTTCGAAGTAATTTTTTTACTATAAATTAATATTATAATGAATCTCTCGTATCGGGGTAAACTGCTGTACATATTTTGTAATTTATTTGCCTGATTTTAGTTACAAATCGTGACGTACTCTTTTCTTACGATATTTTTGGAAAAAAATAATTTGATAGATATAATAAAATTAGTGATAATAAAAATAGATAATTGGCTGCTTTTTGGCACAAAAAAGAGTTTTACAACTGTAAGATTCTTTAATATGCTTTTTTTTTTATGAATCTGGTGCGTTCCGTTTCACACGTGGCATGATATGTATTATTTTATGGTAGATACTTCTTTAAAGTAGATACAAAAATAAAATACATTATGCGTAACATGTGAAACGTACTTTAAATATGTATGAACCAAACATATTAAAGAATCTTACAACAGTTGCAAGTTTCCTGCAGCCATTCTTTAATTAACTATTATACTTGGATTCGGACATATCGTGTTTTAGATTTTTCGCTGACGTGTTCATCAGTTTCAGAGTAAGAGCGCATAATAATTGAGTGATTCGTGTAACAGGAAGCTGTAATATATCGGGCGTTTATTAATAGTACGTATATGTTTTCGCAAGATTTATATATTCGAGATTCATTGTGAATGCAATACTGAATCTTGATTGTTCATTTCCGGACGGTTTGTTGCGTTTTAATTATTCATTAACTCGATTTTATTGATCCTGTCTCACGATATTAAAGTCTGATGCTATTCTCGAATTCTTTATCAACGGCATATTGCGGTTTAAAAGGAATTATTTCGAATCGTGATTTATTTAACTAATAAATATAATTAATCTGGTTTATATTTGGTGCTTGGAGTTATTTTTTAAAACACGTATTTTGTGAGTGAGTGCTGTGTAACACGTAATGACACAAGTAATGACAGAATAAAAAAGAAGAAAGCTTGGAAGATTTGAGAATTATGGCTGCAATAGAGAATCACAATTATTATGGCTTATGCAGGCTTATTCCTGCGATTTGCTTATTCACTGGATCTAACAAAAAAAGTACATGTCTGGAATTAAAGTATCATCCAGCGATGGCGGAGCAACGGCGAGGTAAATAATTTGTTTAGCTTTTATTTATATAAAAAATAGACTTTTAATAAAACTTATAAAAATTTAAAAAATTACGATTATTTTATATGCATGCAATAATTATTTTTTTAAATATTAATCACTTGAATGCTATAATTTTTATATAATTTTATTTTACAGTTCAACGTAGTCTACAGCTCTGCTACTGCATCGTATTGGTGAGTTTCGAACTATCTTTTATTTAATGTTAAGACAATGTATCTATGAAAATTATAGGTAAACAAATTAAGTATAATATAGATATATGTATATAATATATCACATATTACTGATAAATGTAACGTGTCATAAATATTTTGTCTTAAAATGAATTGGGCTTAGAAAGTTAGAATCTAGATTTAATTCTGAAGTATAATCTTCGTCAATTTATTGCGCATACAAGAATACATTTGTATGTGCACATAGAACTGACCCCAACTGAACTTATATTGATCACTTATTGACCCATTACTCGATGTATTATCATAAGTACTACAGAATTTTACTTTTATCTCGTGATGAATGAATAAAACAGTAACATATTTTGTGGACAGAAATAGTAAAAAATGACCACTAATGATATAATAATTCGTAAATTCTATAAAATACATAGATATACATATTTTGTCTAGTAAAAAAGCTCAAGCCAAACGAGGCCTATTCTTGCACGTACATGCACGTAAAAAAAAAAAATGCGAAGATTTTTGCATTATACGGCCCCTTCATTTTTATTCGTCTTGCACTTTTTACATTCGAATGCGACGCGACAGTGCGCGGCTATCAGGCGGCCATGCCGGAACGGGACACGCTCTTTCCCATCGGCGGCCAGATATTATTTCAGTCGGCGCATATTTCCGCAAATGAATTTTATGAAAACAGTTTTTGCTCTTTTAATTAATCGCTCCTCCGTCGCCGTACAGTCCGCAGTTTGCCATTCCTCTTCGCGCGCGGCGAGCAGACCTCGCGAGAAGCAGTTCGGGGCGGCTTTTAGTAATAATATTGTTTCAGAGACCGCTCGCGGAAAAGTGCTGTACGACTCTCGCCCCTCCCTTCCCCTCCCACCCCCTTTCCCTCACCTGGGATTCCCCGCATACGATACGTGATTTGCGTGATTTACGCAAACCCGCCGCGATGTTCTCTTGCCTTTTTTCCCGCGACGACGAAAGGGCGGCTGGAAAAATGGTTAGCGAGCAGATAATGACGCTTGTTCCTCGCAAGTTGCTCGTAGCCGCGGGGAGTTTTGCGATTCGACGGAGTAATTTGCTCGCGATTAAACATGGGGATAGTTCAAACGGAAATAACGATTCTGTGTAACGAGAGAAGAAAACGCGATTCGATGCGCACTTCCGACGTGTAAATACTGATCACGCTTGTCGGTAAACGATATAATTTCCATTATATCGTATTCGGTATGTCGTTTTAAGCACGTGTATTTGCGTTATTTTGGATACGCTTGTAAAAATAATATATTACTGATATGTGAGATTTTTAATATAGACAATTTATAATCTGCTGCTAAATTCTATTCATAATTTTTACGTTCTGTATGTATCCGTGTATGTATTCTGTTCGAATTTTTTCTCTGTATTGTACATGACATGTGAAACTATATTTTATATTTCGTTTCAACTTCGAGAATTAACAATGAGAAAAGAGTATTTGATATTTATGACTATAATCTCATGGTAAAATAATTACGATTTTTTTACAATTATTACTGCTCTATTTTTATTATTGTTATAATGTCAGTAATACTAATCATATTTATATAATTCTGTACAGAAAAACAGGATAATAAAACAATTTGGTTATAAAATTGTGTTTATTAAATCATCGTTTAAGACAAATAATGTCAGCTCGCTAATTGAGTAACATAAGAAAAAACAAACTTTGGAGTGTTAGTTATATTTTATTAAATATACCAAAAAGATTCTGTACCAAAAATTTTTTGTCAATCAGTGAATTGGAGATCGCTCTATTGATTGTCTGCAGGGACAATTTATCTGTGGAAAATTGCGTGGTCATTGTCGATGCATTTCAAAGCTTGTATCAAAATTAAAAATGGCCATTTTGAATGTTAATTATTACTTTTGTATTTATAAATAATAAATATAATTAACGCTTCAATGTTAATTATAAATATTGATTGATATTTAATTGATTAATTATTATTTTTGATATGTTATTTATTATTTGATGTATTATTTATTATCTTTGATATTTAGTAAATATATATAACATTCAAGAGTTTGTTCTTTTTGTAAATATGCGCTATTCATGATTTTATAAATATAAAATTTTGCGGATAAAATTTTTTGTCACTTATACTATATATACAGTTGGCTTCGACATGTCTATAATTAATTCATAATTGTTTTTGACCAACTATATATATTTTTTAGTAAATAGAATTGTTAGAATTACTAACATTACAGCAGTAAATAAAAAGAAATCATAAAAATGTAGCTTCTAATCATAATTATTTTACCATGCAATTATAATGACAAATATCAAACAGTTTCCTTAGTATAGATCGCTTAAAGTGAGTCTAATTATTCTCCCATGGTTATAATTTTCGCTTACCGCAAATACATGTCCGTTCCGCGTGACAAGTGTGGAGGTTAAAGGAACGAAATGATCCGGCACGAGGGAGTTCCTCGTTTGCGCTCGCAACGAAATACCGCGTTTTTTACAAACAGGAGTAATCGACAGCCAATTAGACGTTCGGGAGATTATAGTTAGGCGAACCTTCGAACCGTCTAGGTGCGCCCTGGATAATCATAGTCATAAATAACATTTATCGAGGGTGCGAGGCGGAGGAGCTTGAAGGGATGCCCTCTGCTCTAATTGCCAATGATTACCGCGAGCTGTACGAGGAAAAATTGCCAATTTGCATCGAATGCTCGGCCGTCTCTCTCGTTTCCCGCTTCGTTTACTTACCGTCCGCCAACGTCGGATTATAGATAAGCAGTTTCGCCCTGTGACGTTAAATCACCTTCCGTTATCCAGCGACGGTTGTGCCAAATTCCTCTACCCTCGTCGAGATACGTCGATATTAAAAAGCATCGCGAGCGCATTAATTCTCGGAGAACAAATTGCTTCGTGGATGCTTTATATGGATTCCCGAGAAATCACGAGAGGTTCGCCGTGGCTGGATTTCGATCATCCTCCATTACGCATTTATTCAAGCGGAATCCATCCGGGAGATGTTTAGGATAAAAAGAATGTATTAATTCATACGGACAGTTTTCCTCTTTCCAATTTTCGATCTCGCGAGCTTTCGTTCGAAATATTCAGCGTGCCGCTGCGGGATGCATTAAGTATTAAACTTAACTTTGCGTTAGCAATACTTGTGAATCCGAGCGTTATGGGGGATGAGGGATATTGCTCTCCTTCGTGGCTTCGTCATAAATTCGCGATGTTCAGCCGAATTTCGAGTCAATTCGTGCGAATCGTGCGCGGATCGGCCCCTTTGCGATCTTTCCGGTCGGTTCCTCTTCCGTTTCTTCGCTTCGCCTTTTTTTTTTCGCGATGCCGGATACGTGGAGAGGGTTCGCGTTCGCACCCGAATAGAGTTGGACGCTGCTCTCTTGAATACACAATGCGATTTATTCGAAACGCGGCGTATAAAACACAAAGGACCGCGTATGATTGGTAAATTATTGAGGCGAACCGGATTTGTCGGCCAATCACGTAGCGCCCTTAAATAATTCAAGGGAGATACGAACAGGCGGATGCAAAAGGAGAGAGGGGAGAGGCTGTCGAGGCGGCGAAAGTCATTTCGCGTGTTGAAGATTCCCGCGTCGCAATGTCGTCGAATCAATATCGCGCGTTCGTAACGACGGAAACAAGAGCATAAACCTTTAAGAAAGCTGAAGAAAAAACAATAAATAAGTTGAGCCGGTTTTGGTTTAGTCACACAGAGTATTTACTATCTGGGAAAACCGGGATTTTTCAGAGAATTTCTTTTTTTATTTTTGACAATCATGATATTTTACTAAAATATTATCAATTGTCAAGAAAATTTTTGGAATTTTATTTTTAATTTAAATTCTATTTCTCATGAAAACATTATTTCTTCATTTTTTTTTAATAATGCAAAATATATCCTTCAACTTCAAAAATAACACAACCCAAAAACTTAAATTTTTCAGAAAAAAAACTATTTTTCAACTTAATAGAAAATTGTTGATTAATCAATACTGGCAAAAAGAATACTTTCTTGGAAACATGATTAAATGTCTTTTTCTTGTCATTTTCGTTTCACAAAAAATTATTAAACAGTTAAACCTTTAAAAAATTATTTTTTGGAGTTTTAACAGTTTTGATATCCTAGAAAATTACAACAAATCCGGAATAATGCATCAAAAGTGACGTATCTCAAAATATCACCAATAGTTTATATTTACTTTGATCAACATATCAGTTATTTGCTACAACAATGATTCAAAAGAAAATAAATCTTAATATTTTAAATCATTAAACTTTCGTAATATTAAAATGATTGAATTCCAAATAAAATAATTTTTTTTTAAACTTCACTCAAGTTACCCTAACTCTAAATATTTTCTGTAAAAATTCCTTTTTATTTACAAAAGCGACACAACTTGAAATATATTACTCTTGTGGAAAGTATTTCTTTGAAAATTAAGATACAAGTGTTATTTAGCGGACGGATTCTGAAGTTAAATTTTTCTGAAGTTTATTTTTGCTGATTGATAGAATAATCAAACTCATCCATACTAGTAATTGGAAAATTACATTTTTTTAGTTGTGTCATTTTTTAAATAAAGGTACAATATAACAATAATAGTAATAATAACTTTATTAAATGTTGATGGATTAGCATTAAATACAGCACATACATCCGTGTACATTCTCGTGTGTGAGTCTTGCGAGATTTTTATTATTTAAAAAACCCGAGTAAGAGAGAAAGTCAACAGAGGAAAAGTAGCTCATTGATATATTGTAGAATGAATCTTCTCTGTACTATTCTATAGTTTCTGCAGCTCGAATTGTAAAAAACAATAGATACAATGCCCCCATCTTTTACTAATTTACAATATATAGTTTGTCTACTTACATTTTAATTTATTTCAACGTTGCATTAAAAAATTCTTTAATCTTACCTAGAACTTCGAATGAAAATAATCTGGTAAATTCGGGAATTTTCAGGAAATTTTTTACAAAATTTCAGTAAACACCCTGTCTGGTAACGCTCCGTGATTCAAAATCACAACTGCAGTGCTTTGCATAACATCGAAACAAATTTATTAATACCTCTATGATAGAACTATAAATACAAAACGTATCTACATACTAGCGAACGTTATACATTTCCTTAATTAGTGATTTTGAGTTCTTTCGTACATCGTGATCAAAGCGCGATCTGAGATGCATAATGGCTCATAATTTATGCGGGAGATTTAGAAAGCGATACTGTAGGATACAATGTACAAAAGGGCTCCGATGCTCGCATTGGCTGTACCTTGTTCATTTGATAGTCGCAAGTGCGGTACAAATGTGCCTTTAGCAATCATAATCATTTCGTCGAGGACCCTTTGCGTTTAGGAACTATGCTGGTATTATTCTGGAATCGCTACGTTTGCGAGAGAATTATTTATTACAGTCATTGAAGTACGTTTAAATGTCGAAAAGAATGGCGTCTGGCTCACAATCAGTCGAACGACTTTAACGCGCTCAATGAATGGAGATTCATGATTGTAGTATCAAAATATAAATTGCAAATCGGTAATAGTTCTCTCTTGTCGTCTTAATAATTTGAGATGATTACTAAATTAATTTTGGCAGATTGAAATAAATGCGTACTCGTATGGTGCTTTTATTTGTAAAGGAAAGTGCGCTGAATCACTGACAAATTGGCACTCGTTATTGTATATATAATACATATGACATTATTTATAATAATTCATATATATATATATATATATACACACACACACACACATATTTCTTAACGTATTTCGCAACGGAATTATGTAGAAAGTGTTACATATCAGTTATTTGCT
This sequence comes from Acromyrmex echinatior, assembly GCF_000204515.1. The sequence continues at coordinate 3,096,092 of NW_011627135.1, read as the reverse complement.
ATAACAACGATATAACTCAAAAGAAAATAAATCTTAATATTTTAAATCATTAAACTTTCGTAATATTAATTTTGAAATGCAAATTTGGTGTAATAATTGATTGTAAAATAATAAAAATATGTTCTTTTAAAGTATGATCTTTCTTTTGTTTTTACATTTCTGTTCTTTTTTTTGCAAGCAACTAAAAGAATGATAATTTTTTAGTTATTTCGTTGCTATAACAAATAAGCGGTATAAAAATATTGCGGAATCAAGCTATTTATATACTGTTACATTCTCATAAAATTGCGTATTAACGTAAGAAAGTAATATAATTAAAATATTGTTAACATAATTTATTAACAACAAACTCATCAATCAACTCCGATTAGTTTTGCGGAGCTACGGTTGCAATATTTATTTCTTAAACCCCTGCCGTCAATAATTAACAATAATTATTTCTCCCTTTTGCCAATTGCAAGCAACAAAGTTCTTATCTTACTTACGGTCGAAATGAAAACCGCGAAGATATAAGCATTCTTAAGGAAATCTTAGTTCTTAGCAGCTTTCTCGGCGCAGCTGTTAGCTTATTATCGTTCGACATAGGTATTTTTGGCATCGACGACGAATCCCCAAAGAGGAAGGAAATAAAACATCCTTCTCGACTACGACTATTCTTCGTGATCCGATACGATCAGCACGAGCCGAGCCGGAACAAGAGAGATCAAGAGAGAACTTTGGGCATAACTCAGTCTCGTTATCTGACTCGCAAATAAGGTAGCGGAAAAGTTCGCGACATCAATCTGGCCCTCTGCCGAGAGATTCGAAGTTGAAACAATGCTTAAGTCACCCCTAACGTATGAGCCCCATGGGGTGGCGAGCTGGCGAGGCGGTTGCCATTGCTGGCTGCAATACTGCGTCGCTTTCTTGAAGTCCGTCGATTCGATCTCGTTCTCGATGCCCGTCCAGCTGGACCAGGGTCCTCCGAGGGTTATCCCGGTCTCTTCTCCTCTCGGCGAGGCGAACGTTAAATACGCGACACCGAACTTTATTTACTGTTCCGAAGTTTTGGGTTTCGGTTCATGACACGTCAGCTGTTAAAGATATCTTGTACCGGAAGTCGATCCGTTTGCCGTAGGATTGAAAGCAGATAAATCCGGGAAGGATCGCGATGGAAATGCTTTTCCATACAAGTTTCATTTTTCCGAACTTATCTTTTCCTTTAGCGATACGCTTTAGCAATATCGCTGAATTGAAAATTCGATTAATTACAATCTAAACAGCACCAATAGTTCGCCACAATTGGCCGATATACGTTCCGTTAGCTATCTATCTACCTACTTATCTATTTAACTATCTACTTATTTATTTATCGTCTAGCCAGTCGAGCGCGGGGAAGACGAATTCGTTCGGATACATGAATCTAATGAAATATAAGAACGAAAGACGCATTTTGGATTTATATATTCTTCCCTCACGTTCTATTTTATATTGGAGAGAATCTATTCCAGAAGACGGCATAATAATTCGTCCAGGAAATACGAATTCGCCAAACGACGCCTAAGATAGCGTAGGAGAAATAATAGCGTTGGGACAATCTTGTCATTTATTAGGAAATTTCTAAGATGGAACATCACGATATTTCGCCACGTTAATAGAAAAGTGACACAAGTAAAAAAATTAGTTTCTGAGATAATGAAAAGAAATCAATCTTAAAGACAAACTTAAAGACAAATCTTAAACACAAAAATTTTGTAGAAAAATTACACATTTTATGAAAAAGTATCACAACTTTGATGAAGGATGACAATCCTATGTTCCACTGATTATAAGACAAGAATTTTTGATATTTGTAATTATAATTGTTACAAATATCATACTTTTTACAGTTACCCTGTAATTATTACTTGTTATAATGTTAGTAATAATAACTACGTATATTCTTTCAAGAAATATATATTTACTCTCTAATTTTTAGAGTGAATCTTCTTTAGACTTTTTAAAGTGAGATTCCATTCTAAAGAATTTAGAAAGTACATTGACATCAAAATGATTATAAATCATAATTATTATTACTGTAAAAATGATTGCAATTAGAAGTTAACTATAATTTATAGTAAATATAATTGTTTTTGTACTTATCGTCAGTGTAGAATTGCAGTGTTTAAATTTTAAGTGTTTAAAAATTCATTAGTTTTAATATAACTGAAAGTATAACATGGAAAAAAAGTAAAATTATGCATTATTATTAACTATCTTAATTAATGCTCTGAAAAATTACTAATTTTGAGATGTATCACTTTTTTTTATTAATGAGGCGATATTTGTTAATCGTTTTATATTTTATCAGATATTTAAATTCTCCTACGCCGCTTACTTGCGTTGTCTGCAACACTCTATCATACTTTTTATAGTTGCCTTCTATTTACACAAAGTTCACCCGATCGATCTCCGATCGCGACATGAAGCGAATCGTATCGTTTAATGCGATTATATCATACATATCTATACGCGGTAACATTTTTCTTGTTCGCGATAACTTAACAGTATCATTTTCTTCTTGATAGTAAGGGATATTCGATTATACGCAATCTATCGTGAATCGCGTGCTAAAGTTAGGACGATAGTTCGGACGATCAGCACGGTAAACCACGAAGACAATGAGAACGGTACACGAGTCGACCTCCCCTCGGGCGACTCAATCGATATATCGGCGCTTACTTCGTTTGTCATTTGGCATCGTACGATGCTTGCGCATTGATACCGTTTAAATTATTCATAGGGTTCAGGACGTTATGGGCGCTCGAGCTGGTTGGTGCTGGATATCCGTTGTGGTTATGGGCTGCCGCTTCCCCATTTGCCTGTCGCTGAGCTCCACCCGCTACATTCTGCAAGATAAAAGAAGACGCGTGAGAATTACGGGCCGTTGCAGTACGAGTGTTCGGTGGTCGGTTTTTCTCTTTCAATTTGGCTCGATCGACGATCTCGACTTAGCGGAAAATTTATGTGTAACCGGGGGCATCGCGTCCTTTGTAAAGAGTACCGTGGAATAATACCATCGCGAATTATAATATCAACAGCGGATCGAAGCAGCACATTTATAAATACATTTGTATTTTTCTAGCGATTTGTATATATGTATTTGAAATTTAAAAGTTTCTATATATTACGTACACGCTTTCTTTTGTTTAAAGTTTTCTTGTCAACTAGTTGTAACAGGGTTGACAAAATTCCACGTTTGTTGGATAAAGTCCACATCAGTAGTAAAAACCGGTATATATTTTTTGGAAAAAACCAGCAAAAACTGGTCTCTTTTATTAAAAGCAATAAAATAAATAGAAAAATTTATTACCAATATTCTAATTCAGTATTCTGTTATTATTCTAGTTCATCATCAATCGAGAGTGTTTTTCAATTTAAAAGAGCTTTATCAGAAATAAAATCTGTAAATTTGGAATTGACACATAAATTAGTTTTAAGATATTGAATAGTAAACGCGAACTAGATCTATATTGATTTAATAATTTTTAATTTTGTTACTATTATGTTCTTCTTGTGTAAAAATCATAAAATTTTATAACATTTATATTATTTCCAAAGATTTTGTTATAAAAATATTAATTTGAAAAACTTTAATATAAGATGTTTTGTTATTATTGGCTGCATTCAGCAGAAAAGTTTTGCAACTGTTGTAAAAATTCTTTAATATGATTAATTTTTCCCTTAGTTCTTCGCTAGATATAAATGTATAATAAATCAATTATATTAAAGAATTTTACAACAGTTGTAAAGTTACTTTTTTTGCTGAATACAGCCATAGTTTGTTCCATTCTTTAAACTATTATAATTAATAGTAATATATGATTTATTAATTAAAGCAAAAATATCTTTTTGCATAAAGTATACGAATATATTTTAATATTACATATTAATCATTTTTACAATATAATTTTTGCCAATTTATTCCATTGAATAAAATCCAGGATAGTGAAATCCGGAATTTATCATGGTTTTTTTCCACCCACTGGATTTTGCCGACCAACCCTGAGTTATAATCTATAACAATGCGTATGATAACTTATATCAATGCGTGTGATACCGTACCACTGAAGGTGAATCGCACGGATCGCCTTAGTTAACAAATTCTGGTTAGTAACTCGTGTCCTTGTCTAGATTATAACTGTAGCTGTAACATAGATTGAGAAAGAAGATTTAATTAACTATGATTATTGTTAAACAATATTGCTGCAAATATTGTCGCGACTATTGTCTGAAAAACGACGCGTAGACGACTTTCAATTTAGCTCGATAATCTTTATCGGAAAATATGTGATTACAATAATAATTTAAAATATCTGGAACGAGACAGTTTTTTTATCCGAAAAGCCGTCATGGACTTATTCGAGGCAATGCGCAAAATGAAAGATTAAACAAAAATTAATACTGAAATATATAGTAAGTTTCATACATTCACTCTTTTGAGAATTAATTATTAGGGAGCATTAATTATTAGAAATGTAACTCGTTAATTTAATCACGTCACTGATCCTGACATGTGATTATAAATAAAACATGCATCGTATCGTTTACCGAAATTGATTTTGATATTTTTGATATAACGATCATGTAACATACATATTTAATCCAAATTGGATAAACTTTATAGATTCTACTAATTTTCTTCAAGTTTTATTTAACCGAGCAAGAAGTACATCTCGGTTAAGAATTAGGTTCAATTTATTCTCGAAACTCGTTTATCAAGCGCTTAAATGCATATCAGAATGCATAAGATGAATTTGTAATTCTGAAGAATATAATCCGATTAGAGAGCACCTTACAAAGTCCAGAAATAAATTCGGTCGATCAATCGACTCTGGCAGCCTCGTTATTCGATTTTAACAATTATTCACGACGCGGCACGTAAAATCCAGCAGGCGGATTTCCCGCCCTTAAAGGGTTGACAATGCTAACGAATTCACGTTTCTCTCTCTCTTCTCTCATTCTCCTCTCTGTAACGTGCCATCTAAGTCTCTACTTCAAAAACAAAAGGCCGGAGAAATGAATTTGTATCTTGGTGTCCGGGCAAAGAGGAGGGATGGGACGACTCAACTTAGGCGGTTCCCTCTTTCTCGCGACCGATTCTTTATCCATCTTTGTCTCTATCCAGTGGCTATACTGCACGTTGGTGGTACAAAGTACCCGTGGGAGAGGCAGAGAGTGTAGGCTAGGTAAGTGCCGTTGAAAACTTGAAACTTTGCATTCCCTTCGCCTCATCTCCCTCTCATCATTCCACTTTCATCTTATCCTGTCGATCTTGCTTCTTCGTCGTCTTTCGATCTTCGTTGCCGTCTCGTCGTTTTCTCGCGAACACGCGTGTCCCCCTGCCCCTTCTTCTCTCCGTCTTTCCCTTCAGTTTCTCTTAGTTTCTGCAGTAAAGGTGTTAAATTATACAGGCTTAAAATTCGGCAGACCGTGCGGCTCAACCCCTCGTGACGGAATCCTCCCTTCCCCTCTACGATTTCGGCCCGTAAGTTGATCATACTAACTTTCGCACGGCGTCGAATTAAGCCTCCATTTTCGGCAATTATCCCGCGCCGCGGAACGTTTCGTTGCGATTCGATGAACGAAATGTTGTTGTTCTTAATTATGACATTTTATTTTTAAGAATGCAATAATGTAGATACAGATTGCAATTTATTAACCCTTTAAGAACGGGAGCTCTTTGGCAAAAAAATTTAAAAAATACTTTGTTTTTTAAAGATTTTCGGAGTCGTACAATTTGATTCTGGTTTCAGAATTTTTTAATTCAAATTTCAAAAAAATAATCTGATTTTTCTCGGTTTTGGGAGATTCTTAGCATTGCTGTACTGGAAAAAAAGATTGGTTGCTGTAACAATTTAGATAGTAAAATATAACATAGCATTTTTATATAGTTGCAGCAACCAGTTTTTGATTGTAGCAGCAAATTTTTAGTTGTGTTAGCCTATCCGCAATGTCAGTATATGATTTCGATAGGCAACTAAAAATTGAACTGCTACACTCAAAAACAACTATATAAAAATGTTATATTGTATTATCTAAATTGTTGCAGCAACTAATCTTTTCTTTTAGTATGAGTTTGAAAGGGTAACAGTAACTTTGTTAAGTAAATAATAAATTAAATTTCTTTGAATCAAATGTAATACATTTTTTTAAGTTAAATTATTTAACTCCATAATGTTTTAAAGGAAAAGAATAAAAAATATATCTATAAGAACAAATATATATATAATCTTGTTTTAACAAAAATAATTTAACTAAATATAAATTTCTATCGGAACCAGCACTGGTTGTTCGCGTGTACATATGTAACGTTCTTTATTACATAATAATAAATAACAATTAAATGTTTCGATTCTTTGCTTTTTAGTCAATAATTACAAAAAAAATTAGTTGATATATCATTGCCATAGAAATATAAGCTAAATATTAAAGTCAATTAAAGAAATCAATTAAAGAATAAATCGAAAGAATCTTGTAAGATATAAGATGTATGTTAATATTTTTAAATTCTTCAAATATGGACCAGTAATGAAACCCTATCAAATTAAATTTTAAATTGAGTCCGAAATCTTAAAGAAAATTCGTTTTATTTACGATGTGGATAATTTAACATTCGGAGATTGCGTAAATAAATTGTTTCTATTTAGATATATTAAATTAACGACATATTGAGTAGGAGCAGTATAATGATTTATAGAAATAATTAAAAATAACTCGTATTTGATATTATGAATTTAACAATGAAAGAGGATCTAATGTCACAGGAAATATTCACTGAGCGAAATGATTTTGTTATAGGAACAAATCAAGGGAAAGCAAATGTGATATTTGTTAAAAAAACGATCGATTTGTTACGATAGGAAATTAATTCGTCAATGTAACAAATAATCAATAGTATCGCTAGAAAATAAGAGGCTCATATATATATATATATATATATAAAAGTCGTAGACGGTACCAAAGTCTCAAATCGTAAGAAATTGACCAATTCTAGTCAAGTCTTCCTATATTAGACTGTGCTTGGTCGATTTCCTAACTTAAAACTCCATGATTATCTACGAATTCTATGTAAACAAGCCTAAAGTCTATCCAAAAGATAGGTTAGATTCTATATATTTGCTTCTGTTACTACATTGAGAAAAAAATGCTGTCGATTAATTCATAAGTGATTAATTCATGTATATTTTTATTAACATGAGGCATAAATTATTATTTCAATAATCAAAGCCTTTATGTCAAAAATATACATGAATTACTTATGTTAGTGACAGCCTGTAATATAGACTTTAATTGAATCAACAGTATTTTCTTCTCAATGTTATAATTGATTAATATAGCAAACTAGCAGCAATCACAACAATAAAATTTATTGTCACATATTTACCGATCACCGGTTAAAGGTACTGGTGACTTATTAAATTATCAAAATCCTTCCTCTTAGTGTTCAGAATTTAAAATTAGTTTGGAAATTAGTTCTATTTCGCGTATAGCACTGATAAGCTTCAAATCGAAACTTGATGACACTTCGCAATAAAAAATTCTCTAAAACCGAGTTTAATAATAATTAGATTGTTTTAAAAATTGTGTCTGACATATTGGATCCACTATTTTGAATTGTTTATTTTTGAATTTGAATAAAGCTTTATCAAATTATTCCATGGGCTAAGTTTCATAAAAATCGAGCAAATAGTTTACAAAATAAAAAAGGGAAGTTTCAAACGAACTGCTCGTCCATAAAGAGGATTAATGATAAATATATTTATTTTTTAATATGTTCCTATCTTCCTCCTGTTTTAAATACTTCGCTTTTATCTCTTGCTGTATGCAATAGAAGAATAGAACGAAAGAGGACAGATCTGTTACGGGACCTTGTGAAAGGTATTATCTCCGAAGTGTCTTAATAAAGCATTTTTCTCGTTTTAAAACGCAAGAAAGTGTAGCCAGCACGGGGTGCGGTTGCGGAGTAATTATCTCGTAAATAATTATGATAAAAATGACAAAGTATCGTTAAAGAAATGCTTTATCATCTGTCTTCGCGATGGGGGTGATTCTTTTTCCTTAGGAAGGATTCTTAAATCTCGTTGCCGTCATCAGTAGAATTTCCGTCTCTTTCTCTCCCTTGCTTTACGCTTTCGTCTTTCGGTATACTTTCTCTTCCTATCTCTTCCTATCCTCGTTCTCTTGTCTTAGAGGGTCTCGCTCGTAATTAAGAAATCTCCGTGGAAGGCTCCAGACCACCGTTGAACGCTGCTGTGGGTTAAATTAAGTCTATGACTTATTCAAGTTTTATCTACAATTGCCAGAGGAGGAATTACCGCGCTGTGGATTTACTGCCGACGTCGTAATCAAACGGCACGCGCGTTGCGAGATTTGGTATGTAAGTAGATACTAGATAGGATTCTATGTGAGTTCTCTTTGAAGTCAAGCACATCTCTTTCAAACCTTTACACATAACACAGTTCTTCGAGGGACATCCTCTGTACATCCTTAGGACATCCCTTGGAGAACTGTGTTGTATGGATTCTTGTAACTATCAGAAATTTCATAGAGCAAAATAATTTTGACGACGTAATATCATGCTCCAGATAGCTGAGCAGCTTTTTTTCGCGTTTATTCTCATCTCCCGCTGTAATCTCCCGGTTTTTTCTTTCTTCTCTCTCTCTCTCTCTCTCTCTCTCTCTCTCTCTCTCTTTCTCTCGAGGAGACCTCGCACGCGCAAATAAGACATTAATCGTGACCCGGCGCGAGGGTGGGTAGAGCGGGGCCAGGTAGTTTGTAACTGACGGTAAATGCGGAGCATCGCCATCGCGAGGGCGCTTGTAGGGAATCGCGTGTCATTTGTCCGTTGATCTCCCGTGGATGGGAAAACGGCCAGGTGCACGGCTCTTCCCGTTCCTCCGCGCGGCGCGGCTTTTCTTACGCGCAAAAATTAGCGCCACCCACCCGTGTATGTTCGGTGCCGTAGAGCAGGCGAGCCCGACCTTCGGCACGAGATGAGAATTAGGCAAGACATCGTTAATCGCTCCGGGAGCGTTTAGAAGCGGAATTTACTGGCGGGTCGTTAGCCCGGTACGGCCGTTCCCGTACCTGATTCTTGTAGGGGGAAAAGAAATTTATTTAACTTTTTTTCTTATAAAAAATTAATATAAGGTTGCCGTGAGAAAAATCACACGTGTCAATTACATCTATAGATTCTTTTATTTAATTTTATGAAGAATCCTCTATTATAAAAATTGGGATCTAGTCAAATGAATTAGTTTTTGTATATAAAAAAGTATTTGTACAATAAATTAATTGCAATTTGTATAAATTAACCAATAATTTTTAATAACGAGTAGAATACTTTTCAAAATTATTTTACCTAAAGAAAAATAATAATTAAAACATATTCTTTTCTAACCAAGAAGATTTAAAAATCATTGTATACGAGAAGAATAGAAATCTATCACTAACCACGCGAAACTTAATGCAATCAATGTATTGAAGACTGCGAGCTATGATTTGTACCAACAGTTAATCTATAAAGTATTAAATTAGTATGTTATTCAAATTAAAAAATATATTGAATACTTGAATTGAAAATGTATATGAATACTTTTGTGCAGTAAAGTATTATTCTTCATGCTAAAAAATATATTTAAATTATTATATTTCTTTGTTTATAATAATTTTAAGAAACATACTATCTATTGTATTCGTTATTAATGAATTATAAGAGTTATGCTTATTTTTTACCAATAGTACTTTTTTATACAAAAATATCATCTGTATAAATACTTTTTACACTCACTGCAGCTTATAATTGATTGCATAAAAAATGTCAAAAACACAAAACATAATAATGGATAATTTTTGAGTTATGATGTGTATTCTGTCAGTACAAGTTATACATCTCTGATATCATAGCTCAAAAATTATTATTGCGCTGTGTCTATGTCATGGCCATCTTACCTAAGTTTATCTTATGTGTGAAAACTATCTCATTTCGCCAAAATCCAATTTTTTATATAATTAGTATTTTTAATACTATGACATTGGACATTTTATTAAATTTTCTTTCGTATATATTTCTCATTCATTATTGCCAAGCACCTGTAATATCAAGTGCTGCGTTAAAATTTGCTGCGTTTCGTTACTTCGATGTCGAGGTCGCGTGGTCGATCCCTCGCGACGGGTCCATACACTCGTCGGTAATAATCGTTATAAAAGTAAGCTCGGCCACGTAGCGCATAGCTCTCGGAGTTGTTTCCCAACTAAACTCATAATCTCGCATAAGCTTGCAAGCCGGGCTTTCCCATGCGAGCTTTCTCGGCGCGCGCGTTGTATAAGGGGCCGCGCGGAGGCTTTACGTGAAATTCAGCCAAGCACGGTGCACCTAATAATGCGCTCGTTAACAAGAACGACGTGTACACGCGCGTGCGAGGGTTCGTATGTACGTGCCTCTGTCTCCCTTTTCTTTGTGCTTTCTCTCTCTCTCTCTCTCTCTCTCTCTCTCTCTCTCTCTCGTTTTCTTGCTTTCTCTCTGTCTTCCTGTCACGACAGCTTACGCTACGTTTGACCAAGAGGCAATCTAATCGGCTGATCGATCGGCGTTCGATTAGGCCTGAACCTTGTTAGGCTTAGAAAACATCTTGACTATGATGGTTAGAGAATACCATAATAAATCCTTTCGAGCATTAAAATTCCTCGATTCTTTAATATATTTGAAAATTAATTACAGATAAAATATATTTATTTTATGTAATTTTATGACATCCCTGTAATTCTAAACAGATCATATTCGCATGTACAACGATAGAGTATCTACAATGAAGGATTAATGATGGACTAATGGCTTTGTTCAGTGTGGGAATACGCTCGTGGCTCTGTATAGTACTGCATTACGATGATGCGCGTCCATTTCGCTAAACGCTACATTTCGAGGGATTAACCGTGCGCTACATTAATTATTATTAATGGTATCATATCCTATTCTGACACATTCTATTCGGGTATTCTAATGCATACGTTATATCGATCAGTAAGTGTTTCATTCATATCGGAGTAACTATTTTAAATCAATTCCGTATAATTAACGCAATATCGATAATGAACATTGTACAGTTCTGTAAAAATACACGCACTGTTTACTCAATATAATTATCTCTTCGATTCTACTTATATCATTTTGTCGTATCTAACTGGATTATAAAAAATAGTGCATAAAAATAAATATATAACAAATTTTTTTTTAATCGAAATGGAATATTTTGAAATATAGAGAAAAATATAAAAGGAAAATGTATTATCTTTCATTAACCTTTTGACTCTCATGTTAATTTCCCAGATATAAGTTCTCAAATGGGACGGTTAACTCCAAATAATTTTCTGTATAATAGCATGTTCATGACGTTAATAATTACATTAAAGTATATAAATAAGCATATCAATGCATAAATGTAATACAATATGTCATACATTCATTTTTATTTATATCGATATAGAATATCTTTTAAACTATAATTATAATAACGAAATAATTATTATAATTGTATATACTAATTATTATATGTATAATAATAGTTTTACAATATTAAATGTTAAATTGATATTAATTTTTTTTAGATTGCAAATGAAATTAACTTTTTAAATTATAAAATATATTTCTAAGAGGAGCAAATGGCTTGTCTCAAATAAATAAGTTATGTCTTTTTGAAAATTGTGACGCATTTATTTGTCTCAAAAATTTATAACTTAAAAATCAATTAGAAAAATCCTTAAAAATTATCAAAATCTTATTATATAATTAATCTAAAAAGACTATTTTTGAAACGAACAGCTCATCCCGTTTGGAAGTCAAAAGTTTAATAAAAAATGTTATAGTACAGCAAAGTAAAAATAATATCGAATATGCCACACAATTGTGACACCGAAGGATTAAAAATCCTTTAATAATGGAATATCCATTCTCTTTATTTCAAAGGTTTGTCAGATATTAATTCGATCGTTTCGTTAATTTTTAAATATTTATCTGATATGATTTTTTATACGTAATGTTAAAAAAATGGTAAACGAAATAGATATCGAACATTTTCTTAAGCTGTGTAATACGGAAACTTTAATCTTCGTTTTCAAGTTCGATACGTCCGTCACGCGTTTACTTCATCCCTGAACAAATGGATATTGAACACTCAGTTCTAATAAAAGCGACGTTAAATCGAAAGTTTAATTTTGTCGAAATTAGTCGCCTGCGTTCAACGAACTTTCAAGAATCTAATCGCCTGGAAGCAATATAGAGGACGTTGTAATACCTCATTCCCCGTACGAATCTCGTACTGCGCACATTGATCCTCTTAAATTCCCATGTACCTTCCGTCTTGGCATTAGCATATTATCTCACCTCCGTAACCCCCCTCCCCCCCCTCTTTTCTCTCGTCGCAGTCTCCCTTCGGCCTCCTTCTGGCACCTCGGTCCCCCTTCTGATTCGCGAAGGACTTCGCAGACACTCGAGAGTTTGTTTTAAAACTCAGATAATCGTTCCAAACTCTCTCGTCGTGTCTTTCTCTTTCTCGTTCTTACCCCGTGTCTATATTCCCCGTTATGTTTCCCCTTTCAGTCCTCTCCCTGCCGTTCTCCACTGAGTCCCAAGGGGAAAATTAGACCGAAATAAAAGTTCTCGCCAATTTTTAAGCGCGTTACACTTGTCTCTAAGGAGGATGAGATTACGCGGCTCGATCGAAGCTCCTCGTCGGGAAACGGAGCTAAAAACTCCAATGAGTCTTTTCGCCGTCGTTACTATTTGCGGAGCAACGGCGTTTTTTCTTTAATTGACTTTCTTCTAAAGATACGAGCTTCTCAACTTCTTTATCCCGGAATTATTTCTGGATATCAAAAAGTAAACTTTTTAATATTCGGATGAAGTTATTAATTACACTTAAATGGAGCGTCTCGCGTCGTCTAACAATAGAAAAACTATCGATTTTGAAGCAATCCCTGTGCATAAAACTCGCATTTCAACATATGATAAAGTTTCAATAGGTCGACTAAGATATCGGAAACGATCCATCATCCGTCTCTCCACCGAGACAACTCGATTGTCGATGCTGACGGCTGAAGGCGGTCCAGTCTCGCCACTTCCTTTCATTCCCTCGACTCTCCCTCTCTCGATTCACCCTAGATCAGGCATACTCGAGTTATTCGTAAGCAACATTCTCCGGCATTATTCGCCAAAAGCGCGGTGGATTCTCCCAGGGCGGCTGAGAAAGATTGGGACAGCTGTCTGTTCTCAGGCAATCAGAAAAAACTACCTTCCTACCTTCCCTTCCTTCCTTCCACCATCCGTCGACGGTACTTCGCCGCGGCTTAAGGAGAGTACAAGGGTGGCAGCTGCCTCCAGGACGAGCACCCTCTTCGCGGTTTTTAAGAATCTTAACGCCTTTCTCTCTTTATATCTCCATCTTCTGTCTCTCTTACATGCTTTATAGCTGCTCTCAGTTTCGTTCTTGTATTTTATCAGCATTAAATCTAACGAGAGCCAAACATTTTTTCTTTTAGAATTTTTTTCTTGTCGTATTAGTACTAAAAGAATATCTTAATTGATCTAAATTCACGTATTGACATTTTACTTCAATCATTTATTTGTGCACGATCATATTTGCGACCTTATTTCCATCTGACACAAAAGAGTGTTGCAATACATGTGTTAATTCCTCTTATTTAGATGCAAAATATGAAACGACCCTCGGGTTAACTAGTAGATATCTTGAGTGTTCTCCGCGATCGAAGATATTCACGCTCCAGAAACGAGATGTCAAGAGGGATCCATCAGGCTTTAGCGTAATAGATGCGCAGACGACATTAGCATGCCACGCCGATTATTGGCATTAGTCTGCCATCCCGTTATTTCGCACACCGGTCATTTATAACCCGTAAACCCTCCGAGCGAATCGATATTGCGTGTGAAAGCTGCTGGATCGCGCAATATCGCGGAATACACCGCGGACGTGCCAATTTTTTCCGATTGACGGTACCAGAAATTTACACGAGGAAAAAAAACAACAGCATCGATTTCCTCGTGTCGGGCAATAAAAAATATCTCGTATTAATTAAAGCGACACGTCTTTTATACCGTTCGAGAATTGACGAGTTCACGAATTTTTAGACGCGAGACGTCATGTTCGATCTCACCGAGGTAGATTTGCGCGCGCCTGAGGGTTTCTGAAAAATGTTTATACGATACACTGCTAAATTTGTTTAAGTCGCTACCGGCTACACTATATATAGCGTAATATTAAATGTTATATAATATTAAACGTTATATAATATTAAATTTGTTCAATGTTTAATGTAAAATAACGATATATTGAGTAGGAGCAGTGGTGACGTAAATTAGGTTAAATTTGACACTATAGATTTAATAGTGTATACTCTTACATTTATGTGAGTCGATAGTTCTTTAAATATTATAAGCGACGTACTCACACGCACGTACGCACGCTCGCACGCACGACCCACGAATAGAGTCGCAAGGGTTACCAACCCCTGAATTACACGCAGCTCGCTCGCGAAGGCGGTTAAGGGTAGCGAATTTGCATATTATAAGTAGTACATGTTATCGAGCTTGATATCATCGAGGTGGGGACCTCGTTATTCTGTGCATGCATACAATTCGAGCGTGCGACGAGTATCTATGGTCTTAGATCGCTTCTAAGAGGCGTTTAGAAGATTCAAACTCTCGCGACAAACACTTTAGCATAGCTTGTTAACGATTTTCTAATAAAGGAGATGACGGCGAGCGATATTATTAGCAGTGATTGTCGATGACGCGTTTAACAACTTAATTTTCGTGAGAGAAATTCGTTTTACATAAAAATAAATAAAAAGATTCGTGTCTTTTTATAGAAAAAATGTTTATAGAAAAAATGGCTTTGCTGTATTAAAAAATTTAATTAGATATAAATCTCAAAATAATTTTGTTAAACTATCAAAATAATTATTAAGCTGATCAATTGTTAAAATGTCAAGATTTTTTAGCATTGCTCATCATGTTTGATAATCCTAAACTGTTAAATTTATAATGTTAAATTATACCCAAGTTGAGTTTTTAATCATTTCTATAGGTCGCTACTGCTCCTATGCCATATTAATTTAAAACAATGAAGTTAACAATTTAACTCAAGAATGTATTAAATTTTTAGCTCATTTATTAAGTGCATACATTACTATGGACTAACTTTAAAACTAACTAGAAAAATAGATTGATTAATTGATTTATATCTTGACACATGTGAAAGTTAAAAATGATAAAACGTTATTTTCAACTCAAGAAATTAAGTTATCATTGCTTCTTTTGATCTCTAATAGTAATTATTTTGATGATCCAAAATTATTTTTAGATCCGTATGTAGCTAAATTTTAGATACTTCATTAAAATTCTTTGCGTATAGATTTTTATTGATTATTTTGAACATAAATGGAATATAATAACAAATTCTAATATTACAATAATAAAATAGTCTTTTTCTACCTATGTTAGTATTAATTTGGTCATTACTTCTAAGTAAATATCGCGAATTAGAATACGTGACAAGTTATTGTGCAAGGAAGACGGTGAAATCCTTGCAAGACGGCACCCGGATTAAATGGATAGGCTCCTAAGGTCGAGTAGGACGTGGTCCTTCGTGCGGCAGGAGCTTAAGATATTGTTTCGAAGCAACGCTGTTGCCTTAGGATAATCAAGAAGACTTAATCCCGACAAGCTTAACGCCGATGAGTTCATAATTCTGGACGTTCCTTCTCGTGAAACTCACCTCTCTCCTCCTTGCTTGTCATTTGTGCTTTATTATCACAGTTTTTACACATATTTTCACTTTGATTACATAATTAAATACATTATGCACTAGGAAAAAAATGTAGTGTCTTCAACAAAACTGTTTAGTTGAGGCATTTTTAAACAGTAATCAAATATTTTATTTGTATAACAAAAAATTTAATTGCTTTTGCAAAATAATTTCTTTGCTTTCTTTGTAACTAACAAAAATATTTGTTTGTACTAAGTAAATAATTTAGTTTGCATAAAATTACAGTTTTGTTTGATACATTTTATATATTCATACAACTAAAAATGTTTGTTTGGTATATTTCAACCAAATTTTTGTTATAATAAAATTTTGGTTCATAAAACAAAACATTTTGCCTAGTGTGTATATTTTTTCATAATTTTCCAGAAAGAAAAATTTATTTGCTAAAAATATTTTTCTACTTTTTTAAATATTCTTTTAAATCTTGTTATACTTGCTTCACAATCGATAGAAAATTTAAGATTATTTTCTCGCGTCATAAAAGTTCTTAAATTACTTTTTCAGTTAATAAAAAATTCGCTATTATAAGAAACTGTTTCAATGATCTCGTAGTTTTATAAAATAGCTTTCAGAAGTCTAACGATCTTCGCGAAGAGTAAATTCTTTTGCACGCTTCCGAGCGAAGTAGGAGCGAATCGTTAAGGCATGCGACGAAGCTTGCTTAACGGGTAGAGCTTAATTAATAAGGACACGCGATATCCTAACTCGTAAGACGATGGTAGGATGATAAAGCATAGCTAAAGCCCTCGGGGGAGTCCTTTGTTGTCGAGAGGGTCAGGACAGGCGACCTGCCACTTTAACCCGCCTTAAGGGGTTGCGCCTTGAGGAGTTCGAAACCTTGCGAGTTTGAAATCCGATGGCCAGGGTCCAGAAAGGAGATTCCACGATGCGCTCTATTGTATTTTACATAAAGTTATCTCGTAACGAAAATATGTCTGTTGATCGATAGACATGTACTCTCTATAACAACGTAAACCTATAACTCGTCCTATCGTTGTGCGCAAGTTTTACAGATAATAGAAACAAATGCAAATTGTTTTACCGGCGGCTGAAGATGGGTCACTTGTCTCTTGATGTGTGCCAAAGTTGCGCTAGGCGGAGGATGCAAGGCCATATTGGCAAAACCCAGCCTCTCCTCGTAATCGTACTCGCAGAGGATCTTGTTATCACAGAGATAAAATCTGTCGCCCACGCAAAATCTGCAATCAGAAATTAATTTTGTTGTGTTACAATGTTATGCATAGTAAAAAAAAACATTTTATACTCGTGTCAAAATCGGTCTTTGTTAAAATACGTTAAATTTTTACAATGATATCTGAGATTAATTTAATATAATATGATTATTTTATTTGAATATTTTGCGTTAAATTGATATTCGACATTTTTTAGATACTAAAATAACATAATTTATGAGTAAGTGAACAGTAGCAGAAAAATTTATATTTTAAAACGTAAGTTTTAAGATAAATAAATTAAATGTGTTAATCAGGTAAGATAAATAATTTGATTTTTGGTCAAAGTAAATCTAGTGCTTAAGCACAATATTTCTGTATATATAATTTATATATTTATTCAATTCTGCGCAAATCGCGCGTTGAAATCTTATTTAGTCTTAAAATCATCAACATAACTAAAAAAGATTTCAGCGATTTGCAGAAGAATTGGATATATATATATATAAATTCATCGAAATACATATTTAAGTATTAAAATCCGCTTTGATTGAAAATGGATTAATTCTCTTAATTGATTTAGTCTCGTCAGTTTTAATTTTGAATTATAATTGTTTACATGTGTTAGTTTAATATTTTATGAAGAAGAAATATGATTTTACAATTTGCTGTGTTAATGTGTTATAATATGTTAATTTTTTACATAATATTTGTATAATTATTTCATCTGCAATCTGGATCTTTTTTGCCCAGTCCATTTGTTTTACTGTTCTAGAATTTCAAAAAATGTGAAAAAATTCAAGATTCTTTTCAACATCCCTATTATATTACTAATAGTTTTAACACAAACATTAAAATTCTCATTTAATAAAAATTGAAATTTCAGCAAAAAAAATGGGGAAGAAATTTAAAAATGAAATTTTGTTTGTGCCAAAAGAGACTCAGATTGCAAAAGGAAGGTTAAATTAATACAAAAGAATGAATGAGTCATTTGAGACATGTAAAATGTGTTAAATTTAACGCAAATTCTTCAACTACATTATTTTGGATCGAGAATGCATGATCTTGGTGAAATTATCACCATGTTAAAAAAACTAGGAGGAAATAGCGAATAAACGAAGATATACATTATCATATTGATTCACAATTTAGAAGTGGCGAAGGAACAGGAAGAAATTCCGTTTACGAGTTACACGAAATCGGTAGAGCGGTAAAGTGCTAATTTCTTTTAAGGTCACTTTCCGTTTTTGCTCCGCCGAGGAAATTGCTAGAAAATAAAAACAAGCGGCGAAACGCCGCCCCTCATCCACTTTTTCCGGCGTCTCTCAAGACTCTTAAATGTAAATTTTCAGTCGATTCCCAGACATCGTACTCAGATTATCCACGATTGGAAATCTCTGCACTTCTCCCACATTCTTACTTTCTTCTTTCCCTTTACAAGTTTTAACTTTCTTCTTTATTGATAAGGTATTTACCCTTCAGACCTGATTTTATTGAAACCATGTTAAAAAAAGTTTTTTGTCTAATTCAATTCAATTCACCTTAATAAGCAATTCATATACTAAACAATTAATTTTTAAAATTAAAAGTTTGACTTTTTTTTCAACATATATACATTATTATGTATATTTCAGATGATATTGATAGAATAGAAATAATTTCAATGGATAATGTCTTTAATTTCTCGTGTGCACGTATAATGTACGCAAGGTCTGAAGGGATTAAACAATGTCGTCTGATACGACAAAAGATCCTTTAGCAGATCGTGTACAAGTTTGACGTCTGTCCATTCTCGAATGTCAACGAATAAAATCCGAGAGACGGAAGAGTGTATTTTAAAATTCAGCGTATAAAAGTCCGGGATTTTGGAGTAATCCGACACGATATACATACCGCTGCACGCGGATTTCGGGATGGCGGCGAGGTACCGAACGTGCTCGGTTTGCGATATCAGAGAAATAAGGTTGCCACCGAGGGTTATACGCATCGACCAACTGTCGCTCTCGCGAAGGGGTGGGCGGGCTGGCGGGACCTTTAAAATCAAAGATTTCACATTTTTCGTTTTTATTGCCGGTTTAAAAGTCAATTTTTTCTCTACCGCGTTCTTTTGAGGGAGAAAGCGTCCGTATAAAGGACGTTACGCCGGAAATGCTAAAGAGCCATGAAAGGGGGCTCGTAAGAACGGCCGGCGCTTCCACCACGTCACAATGGATCGGAGATCCACGAGGGACGCGAAAATCGTTTTGCTAGGATCCACGGGGTCTTGAAAATTCCCGTCAGGCGCCGGGCACATCACTCTCCGGACGTTATACATACCGCGTATCGATCGCGTGATATGACAGGCGTGTTCGCGCGATTTGTCTTACAGAAGAGTCTCGCGGAACTTTCAGTCTTCTTTGGGACACGTCGAATCCCTCGAATATCATTAATGTAGATCATTCGGCGAGAATCTACCCTCGTCTTTATTTTTTATAAGGCTTCGGATATTGCTACATTATCTTTGATTTTATGCTATTTTTTTTAACTCTTAACGATCCAATAAAAGGAACATATCCTGAGTATTTGCAGTTGAAACAATTTTCGATAAGTTATATGTTTGTTTCAAATGTAATAATGTACACGAAAATTTTTCATATAATATTGCGACCGTGATCACTGATTGATTTAAAAAGTTTTCACGCACATCTTTGTTAAAACTTTGTATTGAATTTTTAACGTATTATTTTATCATTAGTGTTTATTTTTTAACAGCAAAATAACGTAATTTATGAGTAAGTGAAATAACAAAAATAATACATTTTAAAATTTACATTTAAAGAGAAACGAATATTTATGTTAATTTAATATGTCATATAAATATTAATTTTTCTGAGAAAATATACTTTTACAATTTGCTTACAAACTATGTCAATGTTACATTTTTTATTAACACATATTTGTGTTACCTTCTGTTCTCCTAAAAAAATTATTTTTAGATTTAGCTGAATTTTTAGATACTTCAAAACTATTATAAACTGTTATAAACTGTTTACTTTAAAACTTCCAACTTTCTTTCCAACTTTTAATTATATAAAAATTTTTTAATTACAAAAATCTTTTAAACTATGCATCACTTACTTTAGTTGGATTTGAAACATATAGCTCGAAAAAAAAGCGTACCTCGATACTGGCAATGCTTCTCAACGAAACGAGCGACTTTCTGTCAAAGACGTCGATGAGCCGTGTAAACTCCACATCAGTGCAAATGTCGGGAGTAAAACCTCTATACCTTCACGTTTGTAATTCACTGGTGAATAATAAAAGCATTTTTTCGGTAAGGAAATGGTAGAAGGGTACATCGGCTACATATGGCCATTGCGTATTCAACGGATGTGCTGTCCCGCGCATGAGATCCTGTTTCGGTTTTATGTCGGGATTTCTCTGTCGAGTGGTTTATACTGGCGCTTATGTAAATGCAGACGTGATTTTTTTCAGCACCTACTCGAGCCACCTGAACGAGCGCGCGCGGTACATTTGTAGCATTCGAAACGAGCCGCTTGGCCGACGTCTCCTTTCGAGAGAACCATGAAATCGTAATGAGATTTTACGACATATCCGGTAGAATCTGCATTTTTTTCCGGTAGACTCAGCGACGCGTCTTCGCGGCCGCTGAGCAATTTGTACGTCGAAATCAATGCACGCAAGTCGGCATACCTATTTTACATATAAAATTTGATTTGATATAAAATAATGAATGTACAACGTGATTGTGTAAAATTGTGCAAAACCCTGTAAAATTGTGTAAAATTGTACTTTCTTCGAAGTTTATTTAGCTGTGATAATTTTGATGAAATATCTGCGAAAAGTATAATATTTTTTCTAAAAGTGATTATCTATCGTGTAATAGTAACCGAAAGACATTTATGATACACTGTAAATGAGAACAAATTTGAGTTGATTGAAGTTCTTGATACAGATTTCTGTGAATACAGCTTATCGATTACGGTTTCAAAACAAAGTATTTGATCGACAATCATATTAGTTATGAGAAGTTAAGACTGTATTAGAGATTATTATTGATACAGATTCTATTATAAGCTTTTGCTATAATCAATACAGGTTTACTGCGATTACAGTTAGATTAGTTTCAAAACAGAGTATTTGATTACGCATAAATCGTATTAGTTACATCATTTTGTACATAACTTTGATTTTGTTCATTACGGTTAAAGATTTTTGCTATCCGTCGTTGATTTGGAAATATAAAGACGAGAAGTTACAGGACATCCGAGATTATTGATACAGAGATTATTGATACAGAGATTATTGATTCTGCTGTAAATATAGGTTTACTGATTACATTATAGTTCTAAAACGGAGTATTTAATTGCATTAAATCGTATTAATTATCTCATTTGGCATACAAACTCACCAATTTTGTTCATCGCCGTTAAAGATTTTCGTTGATTCAGAAATATAAATACGAAGTGTAATACGAATGCAACAAAGTCCATGTTAGAAACTCGATTCAAAATAGCAAGCGACGATTTTATATTTAGTTTGATTGGCGACGGTATAATTGAACTTAAAATATCTGCCTGATCAGCACGTGAATCCGCGATGTCTCGATCGATAGTCGAGTGTGGGTTAATCGTAATATATAAATACGCTCCTTTGTCCAGTGAAATTAGGACACCCTGTCGGGTACCCGAGGTATATTAACGATTTTGTACGTACAAGTTTAGCAATCGTTATCGATTGCGTCTATTCAATTAAATGCTTGAATTAATTACACTGAATGATCCGTTTATCTCGTGAAAAAAGTTCAATGCATCCTTAAAATATGAAGCTTCAACTTAGAATCGTCCTCCTCCGATTTCTTCTATGAAGAAATATTGGATAATCTATCGTTCGTTTAGGCAATGCGATTTTTGACACGGTACAGACATCTCGTTTTGTAGGAATAAAAGGAATGAAAGGGGACGAAGAAGAAGCGAGAAGGAGAGGGCACACACACACAATGTGCGATCGGAACATGTAACCACCATAAAAAGCAATGCGTCCTCGTAACAGGGTACGATAAGTACCGAGCTACGGAACAAAATCGATCCTGGGGGCAGCTTCGAATCATGTACCATAAAAAGGAACATTACTGAGCGTAGGTGCGAGAGGAGTGAGGGATGAGAGAATTTTGTTGGAGCGACAGGAAAGAACGATCCTTTATAATGGTGTCGTGATTTCGCGTCTAGATATGCGCTATATTTCCCCGATAAACGCTGTTTCTGTAATCTGCAACGCTAAACGTTCGAGACATTAGTATCGCCGGTCATTTTCAGAGCTTTGTATCGTTTACGTATCCTGGCGAAGCAAAGATCAAACATATATGTTTCAAAAGAACTTTTTTATTTATATCTGATATAGATTAGAAGAAACAAGGGCAGTAGTTTAATTATATAGTAATTATTATATTT
Organism: Acromyrmex echinatior; assembly: GCF_000204515.1. The sequence continues at coordinate 3,073,610 of NW_011627135.1, read as the reverse complement.
AAATGACTAATAGATATAAATAACATCATCGGTCTATGGGATATATTTCATGACCCAGGCGAATGAGATATTTGACGGTGATATCGGTTATTGTAGATTTCATTGAATTAAAGTACGAGCAGGAATAGTTTCCATGTTGGAATTTATAGAATGAAATACAATAGGGCTGCTTAATATAACACACATTACATACACACACACACATACGCGCGCGCGCGTAAAAATTTTAATCTTGAAGGTGTACAATATTAGTTAAAAGTATCAACCGAAAAAGCCAATATTAGCAAAAAATTTGAGTCATAAATGTCTAACCCAATCGCAAAAAACAAAACAAATAAATTGACTTATCTAAAAATTTCAATTTATATGCGAATTTTCTTGATACTACCATCTTACAATCGTTTCAATTATTTGTTATTAAATGTATGTAGCACTTAGAAAATTGTTGGTGTTTTCGTGTTTATCACGATAAAGGTTTTGCCACACAAAATCTCAAGTCATCAATAATACGATAAGGCATTATGCGAATCAACATTTTGGATTTGCTACTTTATGTCATTGTCTTATTATCGTTCTCTACTGCGATTAATTGATTAGCTTACTATTTACGTCTTACTGCCTTATGTTTTTTTTTATCGTAGCCTTTGTGCAATAAAATGATCAGATTTTGCTGCAATTTTAGATAAATAAGTTTTAAACAAGTGAGTGGATCTAAATGAATTTTTGCACAAACATTTATTAGAATTTTATTAGTATATATGTATAAAAAAATTAATTTAGTTTGTAATACTGCTTCCCCATCAAATTTGCAAATAAGTATATACATAAAAATCAAGACAAACAAAAAATTAAATAAGTTTCAAACCAAGAGAATTGTATTCAAATTTTACACAAATATTCAAATGTAATAATAGAACAATTTATGAAATTTTTATATTTTTAATAATATTTTTTACATATGACGCACACACATATCCTTAATGGAATCATTTTGGAAAATAAATTGTCAGAAGACTTGTTGGCCAAACTGTTAAATGATCGAAACGCAACGCTGCTAAGTCGAGAGAAAGCCTCCGAGATTCGTCGGCAAACAGTGCGAGCTCCGCAACATGGGACGGGAAACCCCAAACGGTAACACTTTGGTGGTAGTCAAGATCGGAGGGAGAAGTAGAGGTTTGCTTGAAGTCGAAGAGGGTCGCGTGGAATGAATTCCGTACTGTACTCGATCGTGAAGTCTTCTCCAAGAACAAAGAAGGAGAGAGTGAGAAAGGGAGGGGCAGAGAGAGAGAGAGAGAGAGAGAGAGAGAGAGAGAATGTGTCTAGATCGAGGCAGATAGGTATATATAGGTGTGTGTTGCTTATATATAGATAGACAGGAGGGAGAGAAAGCCAGGAAAATGTCTATACTGCTCGTAGTTGGTGGTGCTCGTACTCAATTTGCATCAAACTATGAAGAGACAGACACCAGCAACCGTCCTCTCGTCCCCTCATGCCTACTCCTGGGGTCGCCACTCTCTAACACCTGATGGTGCCGCGCCTCCGTCCTCTCGCGCGAAGCCCCGCAGCCGAGACTAACGCGTTTAGCAGAGACTCGAACCCCTAATCAGATCTCCCGACGGCAACGGGCTTTCTAAGGTGCCGCTAAGTGTGAAGTTAATGGAGTCAAGACGTCGCGCCGAGATGCAAAATTCTCGCTGTGCGCGACTACCCGGGATTTATATCGCTACCTAATGCAGAGGATATTCTTCATTTATCTTGATGCCTTGACCTGTCGAAAAGCAAACAAATGCTAGGTAGAAGATTCTATAATAACTGAACTTGTCAATTATTTTTTCGCTTTTTTGTTATATCTTATATATTATTAATAAAATATGGCTGTTATCGTATATTATTTTTATTTGTTACATGAAAAGAACAAGTTGCTGAAGTATCTAAAAATTTATAGCTAGATGCAGATTTGAAAATAGTTTTATTTTAAATAGTATTTTTAGATTACTTAGCAAACCATTCTTTCCGTATATAATTATTACTATATAAAATATTTAAAGTCATAACATAGATTTCATAATATTAGTTAATTGAATTATTTTCTTCATAAATCAGTGAAAACTCATGTCGTCTATCAGTTGACATTTATGATTGCACCATTGAACAGTTACCTCTCGCTCGCGTACTTTGTTGCGATAATGGCTGCTTACCTAGCGCGTTCTCCTGTTAATTAATTCAGACTGTCAGGGTATCGGGGAACCGTGGCGCGCTAATTCGATCAGCAGTGAATTCGCTCGCTCCGGTGGCGAGGGCTCTCGCCGTCAGGTTTCCGGGGAAGTACGAGGAGGAGAGCCTTCGCTTCCACGACGGATTTGCTCCGCAGACAGTTGACGTCGCTATCTAAATGTCACTCCAGAAGCGTGTCGGAATGCCACTCGATAACACAAAGCGGCAGGGCGCGCCGTCTCGAATCACGTCTCATTGTCCGACGTGCGATCCGCGATCGCATGCGCGAACGATGGACGGATGCCGAGGACTTCCGCGTCGCTATCGCGCGCGAGGCGACGTTTGAACAAGATTCGCCGGGGAGAATATCTTGCGCGTGTCATTTTCAACAAGGCGAAATTCTGATGAATCGCAGCCTCAACGTTGCACGTTGCTTGCTTACATACTGTTCAATTCATAATGTCAAATTTCAAGGATGCATGGATGCAATTTTGCTAAAGAATCTAAAAATTTGATTAAATATAGATCTAAAAATAATTTTATTTGATTATCAAAATAATTTTGCAGGAATAATTTTGCAGAATCTTAAATATGATAAGCAATGCTGCAAAATGTTTTGATATTTTAGCAATCAATTTTGTCATCCTATCTAATTATTTTAATGATCCAGTAAAATAATTTTTCAGATTTGTATCTAGTCAAATTTTTAGATTCTTCAGCAAAATTGCTCTTTCAAAAGCTAAGATTGAGAAAGTTACTTTTGTATAGTAACTTGTTACTATTATGCATTATTTATTGAAAGTAAATTATTATTTGTTACTTTTCGATTCGTTATTTTTAATCGTTATAAATAATGAGTTACTTTTTTTATATAAAGAACGCGTGATGGTGATAACTTTTAAACCAAATTATTATTATAAAAAGTAACTTGCGTTATTTAGTTTCCATCCCTGTAAATTATTCAATTTTCACTACTCTTATTTAAATAATATGTCGTTAATTTAACTAAAATAATGGAGTTACACAATTTAACTTAAGAAAATATATGTAAAATATATGTTTGACTCAAATTTTTTTTTTACTATTTACTAAGTGCATATGTTAGTATGGACATTTATTTTGAAATAGAAAAGGATTTATTTGCATTTTGATACATGCTCACATGTGTTAAAAATAACAAAATATTATTTAATTTAAGAGATTGGGTTATCATATGCTTATTTTGATATTGCACATTTTGATATTGATTGTGTACGAAAGCACGATATTTTATTAATGAAAATTCCGACAAAATGCCGTTAATTTTATCTGTTTGTATCATTGTAAAAATTTAACTAAAGTCTTGAAAAAATTTTTTCGGAGCGGGGAAATTGATTAATAAACATACGGCGAGTTGTATAAATGTTTCTAATATTTTAAATTCTTGAATCGATCGTAAGATACAATCAGTTTCTGTTTAACGATTAATAATTTAATCACAAGACCGAGTATTAATTTAGCTATGATTATTTTCATTATTTATTAACTATGATATATTACTAATTATTTAATAACCACAATTACTAATCACTTGATTGCTTAGTAAATATACTCGATATCCATTAATTTGATTGCATATTTAGTCAATTCTGTATTATATTAATTTGTTGAATAAAGAACATATTTTTTACTTTTAAATTAAAATACGTTTCAAGTTTAAGAAAAATGGCTGGTAAATGTATGTCCTCCTATGTATAGTTTATTAAATATATAGAATGTGTAGCTTGTGATAATACGTTAAAAATTGAATAATACTTTTGAATCATCTATGTATTTTTTTCAAAGAAGCTACGCGGTTTGCGGGTTATCTCTATGTTTTGATACGTCGTTAAATGTTAACGTGAACATTGCAGTTCACTTTTACTAGGATGAGAAGCAACCTGATACAATTACTTGGATAATAAATATATTATAATGTATTACTATCCAATGGAGTATCACGACTAAGCCGAAACTTTGTCTGGAAGATGTGAAGTTTAGTTCTGTGCTAGTCGCAGAGCACATTTTCGCAAAGCGAGCACGGAAACGTGTAGAAATCGTCGCTATTAACCATTCCGGCCGAGCGTTCAACCGTAAAGCACGCGGGGGGAACATTCGTCTTTCTATTAATTTCTACGCGGCGCGAAATTACGCGCGTCGGCCGACCCTAAGCCATATTAATATCGTAGATTACGAAGGAAATTAAGACAGCGATGGGTCGCAGATACCGCGGTGGGACTCGCCGTTGTTCCTTTGTTACTTATGGCAAAAGGGTTGAGTTGAGGAGAGCCGTTAAATCGCTCTGCATCTCACACGGTTGAGAATAGCGTCGCATAATATTGACTGAAAAAACACATTAGACTGTAATAATAATATCGCAGCTCTTGAATATTAAAGAATAGAAAAATTCATACATTACTTGATTCTAGACTGTTGAGTCTATTCTGTCTATTTCTTTTTATTTGCGATAATTACAAAGAATACAAGATATCTGCTGCAAATCCGATAAAGAAAGTTTTCACTTTAAAAATCATGGAATTTCTTTTGTTGTAATTTTTTGAGGAAATTTTTGAATACGCAAGTTTTTGTGATTTATTGTAGAGACTCTCTAATAAGAGTTATGAAATAACGTCCCCAATTTTAACTGGTGCCATTTCTCAGCAAAATAATGGATGTAATGTGACTGCGTTGTACATATATTATCACAGTCGTATCATTTTAAATATAATATGACTGTACACTATATGTACACTACTACAATTATACTGTTTTTATCGAAAAGTGGCATCGTCAATCTAACCTTAATGTTATTTCGTGATTCTTATTAGAGAATCTATAATTTATTGGATATCTCAAAAACAATCGAAATTACATCGCGTTTGTTAACAATGCCAGTTTATAATATTATATTCTGAATTTATTGAAATTACATCACTAGAGATTTGAAGGTTCGACGCAAACAATCATTATCCTATACTTTGCTCGAACGACTGTTCTCATTTATGGCACCATCGAGCTCGCGGCGCATTGATACGATGGAAAGCCGATAAGAACATGATGCGGTTAAGTATTATGCCCGATCGGCCGGGTCTATCTCGCGTACGTCGAACGTCTTCTTCTTCGCCGAGAATCGATTACTGTCGCCCCCGTAACGGCAGAAAAACTTTCAAGACGCGACGGAATCACATCAAAGATTATTTCCGCCAATAAAATGGAAGTCAAGTCTTGGTCGGGGAGGCATTCCGTGAATCGCTCGGTGCGGCATAACAAGACGGAGACGATGGTAAATCGAAGAGGGGGAGGTTGACGGTCGGGCGGTTAAGGACTGTCTAAAGGGTGGCTCATAGAGAGAAGAAGACTGGCAAGCCTGGCAATAAATCTATGGTCGCCCGAAGCGAGTACTTATCGGCTCGCCAAGATCGCCGTCGACGTCACGAGTCGCGTGAAATCCCCGGCGGGCTCTCGTCTTCTTCAAATTGACGTCGCAGTTCGAAGCGAGATCGAGATCTGACGTAACGAGCAGCAACTACGGCGACGTTCTGTCGGATACTTGCGTGAGCACACGTATCAGCATGCAGAATCGAGCAAGGGTGAAATGGAGTTTCGGATAAGTTAGCTTTTCCCCGAACATCATTGTTGATAATGAAGCATTAATTTTGTGTGATAAAAATCTTTACTGTACGGGAAGAACAGTTTTGCTGAAGTATTTAAAATGTTTTGTCGCTTACACTTCCACTTACTTAAATTGCGTCACGAGTTGTGTTATTTTTCAACTGTATTGCCGCGTTTTTTTCCATATGAAAAGAACAGTTTTGCCGAAGTACTTAAATATTTAGCTAAATACAAATCTGAAAATAATTGTGTAAAACCATCAAAATAATTATGTAGGACATTCAAGCAAGATGAGCATTACTGCAAAAAGTTTGGAATTCTAGCAACTGCAATTTGAGCGTCCTACATAATTATTTTGACAGTCCAACAAAATTATTTTCAGTATCTCTGTATTTCAACTAAATTTTTAAATACTTCAGCAAACTCATTATTTCTATGTGACTAATGAAGTAATAACTTTATTATTATTCATTTTTAATCTTTAGTACACATAATAATTTTTTGGTTCTTTACTATACACGAAGGTTATTTGTGTCTTGGATTAATTTCCATCACTTTTATAACTAGGTATATATAATAACAAATTTGTATTAAGGGATTTTATTTTAATATTACTTTTACTTTAATATTACATATATTTTAATATTTTTAGGAAGTATTTAAAAAAATGTTGTATTAAAGATTGTATATTAAAAAAACGAAAGGGTAGATTTTAAGTTATTTAGCCAGATATTACTTCTAGTATGTCAAAGAAAAGAAATGTGCAAGAATGGCCCAATTATGTATTATAGAGTTAATAGAAATCGTGCAACGCAAATTTTCATGATGAGAAAATCTATGGCAACAATTTAGTTGATATAAACAGATATTTTCGTTATTTACAAAGCTAAAAAGTATTGAATAGAAGAACTAATTTTTTCGTATAAATGAAACACCCGATTGCTGTTATAATAAAATATCAATTTTATTTAACTTAGTAACTTCTTTTTTCTAATGTGTATATGAAAAACAAACATTATTATAAATTTAATACAGATTCACGAATATTCATAAACTTTTTTTATTCACTTTATATTTGTCGTCATTATTTTCTCAAGCTAACCGTCGGAACTAACCATCACTGTCTTATATGTTCTTGCAGGTGCGCGTGATAGATATAATGGGTCGACGTTGAAGAAGGCTGAAGTCCGGATAGTAGTACGCCGGTGAGTCGGATTAAATATGACTTACGGGGTAGTACTTAAGTTCTCTTGGCGTTACGTAGCTCCTCGTGTAACGTAACCGACCGCGCCAACTTCAGGATAGGGCGAGACCCTGGGTGCGTGTAGTCGGATCGGAGAGCAAAGTTACCATATCGCGCGCCTCCGTGTAGTCGTGACCGGCGGGCATTGTCAAGGTTTCGTTCGGGTAAGTTTGTCGGCCCCGTGATTTCACTCCAGGCGGATTCGCCCGGATTATCATCAAGGTGCACTCGAGAGAGAACTTGATGTAAGCTCTACAGGAATACTTATCGGTATTGATTGATAATGCCAATATTGTTCCTTTCTCGAACATTACCAGATTAGAAATCTAATTATTTATTCAACATGTAGGAAATATTTAAATAGAGAGAAACTTAGATCTGATACTTCTTGAAATATCGCGGTATTGACTGCGCTTGTTAATTATTAATTCTGTCAGTTACTAGCCACAAGTACTTTCGCTTCGTCGAATTATGTTTAATGTTCGATCGTCGGATGATGGTCGAGCGTGCTATGAATTTTGCAACAATTTGGTATGGTGTTGTCAACGATCTTCCGCATCAAACGCAAGGGAACACTGAGCGAAATGTATACAGTGAAGTGTACAGGACATTTAAAAAGCGTTGATTCAATTTTACGCTCAAAAGCGAGGTTCGCTACCCTCGATCCATAGTCGAGCGCTGTGGATGACAGGGATACCGGTAGTGGTGTTGACGTCTATAATTCGACTGGAAAATATCAGAACAAGTTGCGTAATCCCGCGAGAAATATCCGACTGTCTCAATCTTGGCCAAATGAGATATTTTTTAATTTTTTGTTTAATTTCAATGTAATCGCAAAACGATTTCTCTTTGATAATCCTTATTTGATTTTTGTAAAATTTATTTAAAACATGAAACAAGATGAATACGCATCAATGTAATCAAACGAAAAAATAGTAACTTAAAATAGAAAGAGAAATTTAATCCTTAATTTCATTCTTAATTTAATTTCTAATGATGAAATCTTATTAGGTGTTGGAATTAATTCGTAGCGTTTTTTAATGAAAGAATGTTATTTATTTCACATGAGCATTAAAAAATACATTAATGAAAGTACTTCCCATCACTTAAAAAACGCTACGAATTAATTCCAACACCTAATAGCAAATATACATTCGAAATTTCTAAAGACATTGTTTTCAAAAATAATTCTGTTCTTTTTAGCTGAATTTTTTCATTTTTTTCTCTTTTTTTCTCCCGTTTGAAGAGGAAAAAAGTTCAGCTAAAAAAAAAACAGATTTAATGTTTAGAATTAAATTTCCTGTTTGATTTAAGTTAGCGTCCTTATATTTAATTATACTCTGCGTACATTCAATAGCTGTCATTAGCATATAGCATATATAGCAAATATATTTATGCATATTTGACACATTGTATTGATACAAATATTTGTATAAAGATGTTGTCTAAAAAATGCTTTCCTAGGCTCTTTAGAAGACAAGCAGCTTAATTTATGGCGGACTTAATCAACAAATTGGTCCCCCAAGGGTCCTCAGTCTTCCGGCGCAATGCCGTGAACACGCATAATTCAAAGTTGCACGGACCGCAGTCTAATTATTCAATCTTGTCGAGAGAGTTAGCTTGCAGAAGCCCGTTGAAAACTTCGAATTCCGTTAGCATTCGCGAGACCGCGTTTTGCTTGAGAGCGAAAGAGAAACTATCCTTGAAAAAAGATATTGATGTATCGTTAATTTCACTCGATTTATTTGGGAGCAAATGTTGACGGATTATGACGTTGCGCAAGTTGTCGGCGAAGTTTTACCTCGTTCAGAATTTCAACCTAAATAAGCTGATAGCTTCCTTATCCTTTAGCCTCTACCTCCGGCTGACGGCCTTATCTTCTATAGGGCAGCTTGTTTGACTTCCGGCGATGTCTCCTCCTGACCGGACGCATTTGATAACTTGAACACCGCGAGTCTATCTCGGAGAGAGACTCCGGAGAGACGGACGATAGAGAGAACAAGTACGATAGAGTAAGCAAGCAAGAGATCGAAAGACAGGCTTGCTACCAGGCTTAGTCAAACCTAATCCTTTCCGTGGGTTGGTTTTGCATTAAGTAAAGTCCATCGACTTGGCTGGAAACTTATATGCGCTGTTCTCTCGCTGTTCTCGCGTATTCTTTCGATGAAAAGTTTCTTTAAAGTCGTAGAATACGCGAAAGAAAAATGATTTTGCTGAAATATCTAAAATTTAGCTAAATATAAATCTGAAAATAATTTTGTTTGAATAAATCAACGTAGAATGTTTTTAAGCTGGCTGCTACAAATTTTTTGCAGCAATTTTTATGCTTGAAATCCTATACAATTATTTCGATGGTTCAACAAAATTATTTTCAGATCTTATATTTAGTTAAATTTTTTAAATTCTGCATGGAAAAAGCGATTTTATTGAAGCATCTAAATATCTAAAAGTTTAATTAAATACAGATCTGAGAATAATTTTGTCAGACTATATTATATATTAAAATAATTATATATTCAAGCTAGTTGCTAGAATGTTAAAACTTTTTGTAGCATTGCTCACTATACTTGAAATTCTTACGTTTATTTGAATAGTCCAATAAAATTATTTTCAGTGCTATATTTTTAGATTTTACTTGAACAAGGTTGTTTTTTTCCGTGTATTTTCACGATACATAAACGAGGTATCTTCTGAATCGTCATAACTTTTTTGCTGCTTTAAGTAGGAAGATAATCCGAAGTTTGAACCGGCTTTCTTTACGGCCTGATGTCCGAGTCCATCGAACATTAAGAACGAGAAAAAAAAGGAGGTTAATCCACGAGAGCGAGGTAACGGCCATATTTCTCAATAAACAATAAATCAGCGGGGTCGCCAAGGTATAACGCCCCTTCTTATGGATCTACCTTCTCTTTCATTCTTGACCTCATCGTCTTCTCTCTGAAATAAACCCTCTCTCGCTTCATCGCTCATTCTCTTATTCCCTCTCGTTCGCTTACATCGTTCTCTCTTTCCTCTCTTCTCTTTCTATCGTTCAGCGAGTCTCCAGGCCCCATTAATCTATGGTTATCTACGGCCCGCGTTGGATAAGTGCGTCGGAATGAGCCATTTCACCCTTGGGAGTTCGAATCCATCCTCCACCCTCGTAAGGGAAGGCCATCGACTGGCCCTTGGGCATCCTCTTTTGCTCCCGCGATGAGCTGTGCAAAACTCGTTCCTTAACGAGATCGTAACGACGACGGATGCTCGCGTCGGGCAAAAATGAGACGTCTTACTTGAAGGAATCGAGATTCGCTTCATGTAAGACGTTGCAAACTGTATACTGTATCGCGAATTCTTGAAAAATATTTTTATCCTCCGGAGTTGACGGTGAGTCTATTGAATCTACTCAATTAAATCTCTTTGTTCAAAATATAATAAAACAATTTTTTTATATTACATCTGCAAATTTAGATTATTCTTATATATTTAGTATTCATTCTTTTTATACGACTTACGTCATTTTGGTTCCTTAAAAAAATTTATTAATTAGTGTCTTTTAATTAACATAAATTACGAATTAAATGATTCTTAGAAATTCATTGTCGGTAACTGTGTTACAGATTTTAACTCCAGAGGATAGACTGATATAATTATCAAAGAAAATCCTGCAAAGTTTATCGCAAAATAAGCTGTCGAAATTACGTGAAGATACAAAACGTAAAAAGACAATGATAAAATTTTCTCTTTTCTTTCCACGTCGCGTGAATAAATTTTGAAACTTCGAAGTAGTATCAAAACGACGTAAAAAGGCACGAGGAACACCAAGTGCTTGCGATAAAACTATGAGAACGCGTAAGATGGTACGCGAACGATCTCGTTCCCTCGTTTCTCGGCTTTCAGGCAGCATCCGGTCGTAGCCTGCACCACTTCGTCTCCTCCACGGTGAATAATGCTCGTAGGTTATCTTTTCACCTTCGAGTCCCGTAAGTAAGGCGGAAAAGCAACCCCTGTCTCTCCGCTCGTTCTCCTGCCCGACCTAACGAACTAAAGAACAAGTTTACTTTGCATGCGTCCCGGCGGCTCGCCAAACCCTCTGTCGTCGACAACGCGGACGACGATGGGCCTCGCCCTTATCGCCGGAAAAGTTAAGTGGAAGAAAATGCGTCGACTAAGAATGCGGGAGGGACGGCGCGGCTCGAAATGGCGGGTAAAGTTGAAATTGATGCACTGGACGGGTGCTAGAATATAGGAAGCTTACGTTCGTTGAAAGCTATTCGTGAGAAAGAGAAAGAGAGAGAGGGAGGAAAAGACGATCATGAAAGCTCGTTTCTCAAAAGTTTTCGCGGCCGTTCCGATGGAACAAAATCGATTATAGAGATGCGTGCGTTAGGTGGTCGCGACATGATGGCTGTACTCGAGCGATGCGTTTATTAGCATAAGTTTATTAGAGTATTATAGAATATAGAATTTATTACTTCAGTTTATATGTTAAGTTAGCTTAGTTTGCACTTTCTTCTCTTTATATGCGAAGGACTTGGTTTATGATTTCTTCTCTTCGATTATAGCAATGGAAAAAGTATCCTAATTTATGGATTTTATTTTAGACTCGCTTTTTTCACTGTATCTTCTACAAATTTTAATGTAAATAAATTAATTTGTTTTCAATTATACAGATTCAAATCTGTAAACGAAAAAAAAGTTTTAATAAGAATGTTAAAAGTTATGCCAAAAAAAATTTTTATAGAAAAATACTAAAATGTTTGTTCGAGTTCAAAAGAGCCATACTGTAATCGAAGATTAATCTCACATCCATTTATACTCTAAAATTAAAGGCTAACTAAAATTTAATAGATAAATATTGCTTGTACTTGAACTTACACTTGAACTTACTTCTTTTTTTATCTTTTGTATTCAGTTTTGTTATTTGGATACCTTACCCTACATGGAAAGAAAGAAATCTAAATTTATAGCTAGATGTAGATCTGAAAATAATTTTGTTGGACCTTGAAAATAATTACATAAGAGTTTCAAGCATGATGAGTAATGCAAAAAGTTTTAAAATTGTAGCAATCAGTTTTAAGTTTTATAATCATTTTGATAATTTAAACAAAATTATTTTAAGATCTATATTTAAATTTTTGGCAAAATCATTCTTTCATAATATTTATATTAATATCATATTTACAATTATTGCATAATTTTTATGCAAAATTCTAGCATTTTCTTTATCATACTGTATCTGTTTTAAGAACAAACAAAGCATAAGTTTATTATAAAACTGCCATTATGATAACTTTTGATATCGCTGCTGATCGAATTTCTGATTAACGAAATTAATAATGAGCGAAAGGAATTTGTAACAATTGTTTGAAATTTATTTCAAAATCGAGAAGTTACATATGATTCGCTCAATCTTTGTGTAATTGGGGGAGTTTCAAGTGTACATCACGTAATCTCACCGTACACCGCGGGAAACTATGTATACGCAATTCAGTGAAACACCGTCGGACGTGACGAGTGACATTATAACGCGCCGTGTCTATCCCTGTCTATTCTTGTTGCGTGCCAGTAGATACAGGATGTCTACGGCAGACTTTGTGTAATTCAGAAACCAAATGCGTCAGAAGGGGTGGAGAATCTTAGTTTGACTATGATATGCCAGAAGCAGACTTGCGAATATCGTTATTCGCGTTTGTTTTGCTCGATCATGAAAGATTCTTTTAACCCTCCGAAGTTGATGATAAAATCTGTAACGTAATTATTGACGCTGAGTACATGAAATCTATTTAGCTCTTTTGTCTATGTATAATTCTCGTTCTTTTCACTATCGTGTTTTATGCATGGGAAAAACAGTTTTACTGAAGTATTTATATTAAAAATTTAGCTAGATACAAATCTAAAAATAATTTTGTTGAATTACTAAAATAATGTAAAATGTTTAAACTGATCGCTAGAATGTCAAAACTTTTTACAGCATTGTTCATCATGTTTGAAATTTCTGCGTAATCATTTTGGTTCAACATAATTATTTTCTATATTTATCTAAATTTTTAAACACTTCAGTAAAATCGTTTCCGCTAAAAATGTAAAAATAATGTAGTACAAGTTTCCACTAAAAATGTAAAAGTAAAATGAGACAACTACAAAATTATTTTTTGTTTTTCGATGAGTAAGATTTATAAAGCATCATAATGAAATTCGCACAAAAGTATAAAAATCTTTATTGTTGTATTCAAATTCTATATAGATACTCAGGTCTATCTATCTATACATTAAAGGTTAATTTGTGTTGATTAAAGCATTCAATAGTTTTAAGGAACTAAAATGACATAACTCATAAAAAAAATAAATATAAAGTTTATTTTAAAACAATAATTTGCAAATGTAAAATAAAATTGTAATGAATCCAACATGAAGGAAATGTGACGTGAACGCAAAAGAATTGCAAAATTTAATTGTGAAATTTATTTCCTGTTTATAACATATTTGGCATTTGTGTATTTGTATAATATATTTTTTATATTGACAATATTTTACATTTGTTGCAAATATTTTTTGTAGCGAATACAAAAAGAATAAATATTTGTTACCTACAAATAATTTATGATCCGTATATATTTGCAAATGGAATTTACCGTTATGATATAGGATCGATTAGCATTCATAGCAAATTTTTTTTCTCCGTGAATATATTTACTATCAGCTTCAGAGGAATTGAATTACTTCAATATCAAGAAAACGGACTAATCACAAAAAATGGTATTCATCTCAACTAAAATTTTTTATGCGCAACAGATTATGTTAAAACATTCAAGAAATAATATCGAAAACTCGTCTAAGAGCTTGAGGAAAACTGCTGCGTGGCCAATCGCGGTGAAAATAAATTCTTCCCATTGACGATAAACATCGGCGCATTGTTTCGGTGCAACGCGCGATCGTGACGAAGCACTGGGTGGGCAGATTATAAATCGCGAAGGCCGCGCGGATGGCGGGGGTGGCTGCCGTTCGATAAATTGGGATTTTATTATCGCTAATAACCATCCAAAATTATTATGCGTTGATATTTATGCGGAGGCTAACCGCCCCTTCCTCCCAGTTTACCCCGCTCGCATATACACACGCGACACGCACCAGCGAGCGCAAACCGCGCCCTTCCGCGCGGGTTTTGGGGGAGCGATTTTGGTGATCGCATTTTGGCTATTATTTACGCGTCGCGTGCATACGGTTTTCGCCTCTACGGGGCTTACGAATGTTTATCGGCAAAAATTAACGGGCAATTTGTTCGGGCGCATTGTCGACGGTAATTATTATTTTATCGACGGTCACGCGCGCACGACCGATCTCTTGTACTCCCTTATTATTTATTGGCCGGCGTTCCGTTTTGCGAACGCACTGAACGCTATTATCGAAAGAGCTCCCAGCAGCGTTATGCAGTTTTGTGCATTAAAACCGACCGCGATATCGTCGACGCGTTTAATTTCATGTCATGTATTATGGCGTGTCAGATACGCTCGTGGAATAAGAAATTCAGATTGCATTAATGATAAAAGCGATCAAATCAGTAGTTACGCAAATTTGTCAATTTTTCTTCGCGACAGAAACATGTTTTTTTTTTACAAGGAACTCGACAAGAAATGACGTAAAAATATGGAATTTTTTTAGTGTTAATCGTTGTGCAGAACGTTTATTGCCACGAGGGTAAACCGCACTCCCGCATTTCTCACTCACCGAATTGGCATAAAGAGGGGAAGCGCAGATCAATTTACGACGCTCATTACATTACAATCGATTCGCCACGGATCGACGATTCGTTTGCTTTATCGTACAAATTGCACAATTTCTCGCGAGGGATCGGCACGTTGCGTGACGATTGCGCGAAGAATATCTTTGACTATACTGAAGATCCTCAACTAAGAGATTGGCTATTGTTCTGAATATGATGGAAAAACGCTTAAGACAGAATGAGATAAATATCATACATTTTATTCTACCTAAAACTAAATATCTATCAGAGGAACAATATTTGTGTTTTTATTTCTTGTCTCCGTAAAAGTTTTAGTAAATATGTATTTCTTGATATTCTTCATTCAGTTTGAGCTACAATATACTCTTTTTTTTGTTTTTTGCTTTTTATCACTTTTTATCTCTTGTCTTTTTACCTCTTATTTCGTTTCTTCGTTTTCTGTCGCCCAAAATAAAAGTTGACGAACTTCGAAGAGACATGAAATACGTGACAAGATACACGATCATTGAAGGATCGTAAAGAAGGAAAAGGCAAGATATAACACAGGAAGAAAGCAAAGAGTATATTATAGATCATGTTCTATAACACACTGTATCGCTTATTGATTGTTTCACATTTTTTCAAGTATTTAACGTGAGAAAATATAGCAATTCTAAGTCAAAATATAGATATCAAAATGCGAATTAACTTTTGAATATGTCCATCGATAATAGTATGTCCCAATAACAAGTCATTCCTTAAGGAATTCATGACATAAGACATAATTTACTATATTCATTTCTTTCTTGCAAGTTTGATCTTATTCATCATTTATGCTTTTTTTTCATTTTTTTTCTTTCGATTGAAAATAATATAATCAAAAGAAATTGAAAAGTTCATCTTTATTTTCACATAATTTAAAATATGTTACTTTATTGATCTGATGAGTAAATTGCGAAAACAGTTTGTTGCCTCAATAAACTAAAACAAAACTAAAATAATTCATTAAATTAAGTTTATATACTAAAGTTTATATACTAAAGTTTATATAAATTGTTTGTATTAGTTGTTATAAGTTGCTTGTTTCTAGTAAGAAGCTGCAAAAAGTTCCTCAATGTTCTTTTGGTGGATACGTAGCTTAATATGTCTCATAGTGAACTTGATCATTATATTGAATTGGTAATATCATTAAAGGATACTTTATACAGGATGTCCCAAAATTGATAATAAATATTTTTTAAAACAGAAGGAATTGAAGCATTTTAAGAAGAAAAGTCTAATACGAAAATGCTGGGTTATGATAATCAACTAAGAATACTGAAAGATAAAATTGGTTGCTGTAACAATTTAAATATGACATAGAATTTTTAATCGGCTGCAGCAACCAGTTTTTGGTCGTAGCAGCAAATTTTTAGTTGCGTTAGCCTATCGAAATCATATACTGACATTGCGGATGCAATCAAAGCAACCAATTTTTTCTTTCAGTAAAGAGTTTAAAAATTACAAATGATAAGAGCTAGAAATCTTGCGCGCACTCTACAAGATGGTCAATGTGAAAATGGTGAATTTTTTTATCGTCGAAGGTATGAAGTTGAAGAAGCATCTTCACATCAACATCTTGCCATTCCGCGTGAAACTCTAGCCCCTGCAAATCTCCAACTTGAGGATCTTTAGACCACACGCGTTTGTTTCGGTGAACTGAGCCGCGCTGCGCTTTTTCGTAATTGACTCGCTTTATGCTGAGCCATGCGCGCAACGAAAAAATGTACGCGTATATTGTTTTCACGGCACGACGCGGTCGTTGCGCACAAACACGCCGCGGATTATCGAATGCGGGACGATCGTGAGCGCGGGCACGCGTGTCGTTGCCGCGATTACATCGCGTCGCGCGGCCCGAAACCCCCGATCCTGGAAAGGACAATTTTTCGCCAGACCCACGCCGCATGACTCGCGCTAATAAATAAGCACCTGTCTGTCGCCCGGCACGGGATCTGCGTTTTTTATTTCATGAAACGCGGATTCCGCACGCCACGCGAAACATCCGTGCATTTTGGAACTTTGTTTGTGTAAAATATTTGTGCGATATGAGTAAAGACTACGCAGAAAGAGCAATTTTGCTGAGGAATCTAAAAATTTAACTAGATACAGACTACAACTACATACTGAAAATAATTTTGTTGGACCATCAAAATAATTTTGTAGCAATCTTAAGTATGATGAACAATGCTGCAAAATGTTTTGATATTCTAGCAACCAATTTTGTCCTATAATGTTTTGATGGTCTAATAAAATGATTTTCAGATCTGTATCTAATTAAATTTTTAGATTTCCTCAGCAAAATTGCTCTTTCCGTGTATTTGTGCTTGAAATGAAAAAGTTAAGATTAATCTTTATATTGTGAAAACGTCAAATCTATATCTTCCAATTCTTGTTTTTTATATTTTATCGCCAGAATTCTTTTTAAAACGTATCAAGACTCTAGATTATCAAAGAAGTTCTGATAATCAAGACTCTAGATCGTCAAAGAAATTCTGATAATCAAGACTCTAGATTGTCAAAGAATTGATAATCTAGAGTCTTGATATGTTCAAAAAGAGTTCTGGCGCGATAAAATATAAAAAATAAAAACTCTCAAAAAGTCGGAATTATTAACCCCTCTTCTGCAAACTGGGTCTTTTTTTGACACAAGGGTTACTCTGAAATTTCTTCCTGAATTTTTGCTTAAATTTAAAGGCTTTTAATATTTAAATTCAAAAATTATTTGGTGATATAATAGAGATGTCAAAAAATAACTCTTAATTTTTCTACGTTTTTTTTGAAAATCTAGAATAGTAAAAAGCTTGGAATGGATAAAAAAGACACACACACACACACACACACACACACAAACAGAAGGTTAATAATATATATTAAAATTTTGAAAGTGTCAACTTTATAGAGATTTCTGTTTACTTAAAAATTTGTATCTCACACAAAAATCTTGCGTCTGATGTTTCACTGAAATTACAATTGTTAATACGACACATTTTCAGTCGTGTAATAATAATTGGATTTTTACAAATCGCGTTCAGCCACACAATTAAGCCAGTCGTATGGAAGTGTTTGCGATCGCATTTCAAGCATAATTATAGTAAATCTAGACACGAGTGGCTAGCCCGGGGCGAATCGCGTTAGTTTCTATAACGATATTTGCTGCGGTGCGGCAATTTTGGTATCGTTTTATCGGCAATGTAGAATACAATTCGTGCGTAAGTGCGCGTGTGTAATATATATATATATGTATGTGTGTGTATATATATATATATTTTTTTTTTATAGAGAGTGAAATAGAGAAATACAGATGAAAGAGGGACGAACAGAAAGGAGAAAGAGAGAAACTGAGAGAGCGAGAGAGAGAGAGAGAAGGGGGGGCGAGAGAGAGAGATATAGTACACGGGTGTATATTCATGTATTGTACACACATACACGCGCGCGTCCCACATCGGCTAATCTCGTATTTACGCGATTAATTCTACGCGTTTAACGGAATCCCGTGTCTCGCTAATTACTCTGTCGCGAGCATTTCGCGCGCGCACTGACGATGCTGTTTTCGCGTTAATTATGGAATCTGCTGGCTAATGGATCGTGCGAATAAAAGTGAGGTAAATTTAGTTCTTGGTAGAGGCCAACGGTAGAATTATTTTGAGATCATATCCTGCATATTTTTCGTGCGAATAATCGAACTTTTAGTTCAGTCAGTTTTAGTTTAGAGTCATCATTCGCTGTGTATTTTGTGGCGTTCGCCCGAATCGCGTCGTCTCAATTATTTTGATCGTAACAAATTGCATATACCGGAAGCGAACGAATCAGCTGCGCTCCAATATATCGTGCGTCATGCGTAAGAGTGACGCGGATCGTCCGCGCATATTGCGTACGACGAGTTTAAAGCCACGTTTAAGCCGTATGGGGCTTAGGTGCGTCTATTTTCTAGCAAGGCCCCTAAACCGGAGATTAAAGCCATCGCTCTGTGCGGGGGTGCTCCAAAAATCCAGGGATTACGTCTAGGCAGCAACGGCGATGGTGGATATGAATTAATTTCGACGTTAAGAGCTATCGCGTCTCTCATTTATAACAACGGATTCTTTTTGCGCGTTTCCCGTTGCTCTCGCGAATCCATAGATATGTCTCACTTTATCATAAAATAATTTATATACCAGATCATTTAAGAATGCAGGAAAAATTCCGAGAGATACGTGAAATTGTAGTTCGTAGACAAGATATAACTGTTTGACACGCGCTTTACGTAATATAATAATGCGTCCTTTGAGCGTTGATACATGAATATTTTTTCAGTTTTGGTTATTATTATTAGGCGCTATAATAAAATTAATTCCGCGGCACTCAGGAATGTTTCATTTTCATTTATCTTTCACTTCTATGTTGTTTAATTTATTTCATATTGTTTTAATTTACTGTGACTAATTTGAAATGGAATTTTTAATTTTTAATTTTTAATAGATAGAGACGAGGTAGTTGCAACACTCCAGGTATAGTTTTCTTTAAAATCTTATTTTGAAAAAGAAAATTAAAAAGTATTGCTCAGAAACCTTAAGGTTCTTTATTTTTACAATTTTAGAAGGATATAATTTAACTTATAGTATATAAATAAAAATAATATCTCATAAATTAATAAAAATTATATCTCATAAAATTAAATTTTTTTTTATATTCTATGCATCTCATCTATCAATTTACGTATCTTTAAATTACCTACCTATTTTAATAAAAAATTTTGTAAGTAATTTATAAATTCTAAGATGAATTTTCCGACAGCATATAAATTTTCTTTCCAAACATTCATTGGAGTGGAATCTCACAAAGAATGAAAATTGAAAGAAAAGAGTAGCTCAATTTTCAATCTCTAAGAATGAGATTTCTAATTGATCAGAGGAGATTCATTCTAAAAAATGTAAAGAGTTCGTCGAAAGAAAGAAAGAATTTTGAAATTAATTACTATTATTAGATGCTATAATAAAATAATAAATTCTACGCGAAGATATTTCATTTATATTTATTTTTCATTTTTTTAATTTATTCTATATTTTAAAAAATTTATTATAACTAATTTGAAATGAAATTATTTTATTTATAATAAAAAATTTGCAAATAATCTAATTCTAATCCTAAGCTGAATCTTTCATTGACATATAAATTGAAAGGACGAAAGAAGGAAAAATTCTTTAAATTAATAATGAAACACGATCGGATTTGCAGAGTATGCTAAACATCTCGTAAAACGGTTTCACTTCCGGAAAGTGCCTGCGCTCGCAGAGTTACAAACGCAGGGTGCGCGGTGCATTTCGGTGCAGCCGGTACGGGGTTGTTTGGGGGTGCGTGTCGGGGTGCTTTTGGCGCTGACAATACCGCAATGCACAGGTTGGCCTAATAAAACTATGATCGTCGGATAAAACAGTGCAGTGCACGCTGGTAATTAGCGGTATACATAAATCATTGGCAGCGCGCCGCGTAAATGCATACGCACACGTGTATGCGCGTCCGTACGCGTGTGTACGCCTATTACAAACTCACCCCCCAAACGCAATGCCTCCGGTAAATTTCCCCTCCGTCTCCGTCGACTGGACAGCCACAGTTCACCGAGTAAACGAATACCATACATGTGTAACGACCAATGCAAACGTTGTGACACTCGCCTCTTCTCTTCGCTCGTACAAGTGATCTTTGATTTCATCCACGGTTATTTGTGCGAGAGATACGAGACTGGAAACGAGAAACTCCGCCAGTAGGATCGATTGTGATACCACGGGGCAGTAGCTTATACAGACGTATTCGTGTATAAAAGTATTTTTTTAGTTACTGAGTTACTAGCTGCAAAAGTAAACGCTTATATTGTTAGATTTATAATGTCAAATTATACTCAATTTGATTTATTTTCAATTATTTTGTAAGGTTACTATTGCTCCTATTTAAAAGGTTTTTTTTAGCCGTTTCTTTCACAGTTCATCTTTTCTCTTCAACATGAAAAGAACGGTTTTGTTCAAGTATCTCTAAAAATTTAGCTAGATATAAATCTGAAAATAATTTTGTAGCATCATCAAAATAATTATGTAAAACGCTAATTGATGACATGCAGCAAAAAGTTTTAATATTCTAATAATCAGCTTGAGAGTTTTACATAATTATTTTGATGGAACAAAAATATTTTCAGGTTTGTATTTAACTAAATTTTTTAATTCTTGGGTAAAACCCTTCTTTTTACCCTTTTTAACATAAAAAGAAAAAAAGGAAAGATAAATTGTGTAAGAGGTTCAGCTAAAAAAATAGGCGTCATTAATTTAATTGAAACAATGGAGTTAACCTTTATGGGACAACAAAGCTACTGAAGTAGTGTCATATTTTGAAACAAAAATAAAACAATAAAATAATTATAACAAACTTTATTCAAGAAAAAAGATTTTAAAATAGATTCCTGCCTTTAAAAGATTAAACAATTTAACTTAAAAAATAGATTAAAATTTCATTTAATTTTGTTTATCTCTAAGTGTATACATTAATGTGAACGTTGTTTTCGTTGAAACTAAACAATTCAACCACAGAAATGGATTGATTTACATTTAAACACACACGAAAGTTAAAAATAAAATATTATTTAATTCAAGGAATTGGATTACGTTATTTCTTTGATATTTAAGAATGTAGTAAAAGCTTTTCATCGAATGAATTATACTTTTAGATCCAGCGGAAGTCTTTTCGCAGCAAAGAAAATTTCTAATAGTTGCATGATAGACATTAATTCTGCTTGAAACAAGTATTCGCGGCTGATAGTATTGTTGATTATTATAATTCTTCATCGCCGCGTTCGTTTCGAAAACGAGATCGGATCTTCCTTTCACAAAATACGAATCATCACTGCATAGCACGCATAAGCGCACGCATATTGCTACTCGGTTCGTTAATCACTCTCTGTTGTGATACCTATCCTCTCTGTGCCGTCCGTCGCACCTGAGAATTGGCTCGTCGCCGTTCGTTCGGGTAATTTGATTCCGCCCTCCGTTTCTCCCGCGGTACATTTCATTTATAATCGCAATACGCCTATTACCGCTCGCGTCAGCCGCTGCGTATCGTTTTGAAGTGCACACGAATATGCTCGTATACCGTCGATGACGTTTGCTTTCCATCCTTCTCCTGTCCCTGTTTCTCTCAAGGGCTCTGAGTGCGAGGGTGCGCGCGTTTGTCGTGTACTGGTATCGTGGTGGATGCGGGGGCCCATCGGCGGGAGGGAATGACCGATGCCGGGGGCAGTCAGGGGTATCAAGGGGAGAAGGGCGGGGGACGGGAAGTGGCAGGTCTATCGCCATCGGAGCCGGGAATGCGAGTCTAGGTTATCCGGTGACAAAGCAGGGTTCGACTCGCGCAACGAGGCCCTCTCGGCACGTCGGATTATCACCATTGAAAATGGTGCAACCGAAACCCTCACTGTTCGGATGCAGCCGCGCTTGAACGCGATACGTGTGCGCGGCGCGACGCAACCAAAACCGGAAGCGAATTCCTTGTCGCACCGCCCGGGGAATTTATTGTCGATCTCGCACGGTGTGAACGATTACGGTTTTGTACTCTGGTTGCGATCTGCCTTTGTCGTTTATCGTTGGAGTTTAACCCCTCTGCAATTTGTTCTTTCTTTTGTAATGCAACACGGAAACACGTTGCAACATGGATTTCTATAAAATGTTAATAGATAAATAAAAAATTTGCTATGAGCATTAAACGTTATGTGAAATACCGAGTATGTATTTCTACTTGCAGACTGGTCATAAATTTTTCTTTACATATAGAAAGAATGATTTTTCTGAAGTATCTAAAAGTTTACGTAGATACAAATCTAAAAATAATTTTGTTGAACCATCCACCAACCAAAATAATTGTGTAGAACGTAGCATAATGATAATAATAATAATACTGTAAAAGTTTTGACGTTTTAGCAACTTGGACGTTCTATATAATTATTTTAATGATGTAACAAAATTATTTTCAGATTTGTATCTATACTGTTAGATATCAAAGGATAGTAACCCAATCTCTTGAATTAAATAACATTTTATTATTTTTAATCATGTGCATCAAAATGTAAATTAATCCATTTTGTGGTTAGTTTTAAAATAAACGTTCACATTAACGTATACAATTAGTAAATAGTAAACTAAATTTTTTAATACATTTATTACCATTATTTTAATTAAATTAACATATTAAGTACAAGTACTTATAGAAATGATGAAAAATAACTTAAACTGGGTTCAATATGATATTATTTAAAAGTGTAACTAAATTTTTACTCTAGCATAACTGTTCTTTTTGTGTATACATTTCTATTCAGTTATCCATCGCGAAATTCCGAAAACAATCCTCCCACTAGAGTGATGCCGCGTCGATTGGTTCACCGCGATCACTATGCTCGCACACGATGGGTGCTCTTTATCGAGGATCCTGCCGCCGAAACCGCAGGTCGAAAATCATCAACACGTACCATGGTGGCGGCACGTGCCCCAGCAAAACGAGACAATTCGCGTAGTTCTTGCGCCTCCGATGCGCGAAACGGCCGGCGAAAACGGAGGGAGGTAAGGCGAGCCATCCCCCGGGGGGTTGTAGCTAAATTGGCGGCAGTATATTACCGGTCGGACCGGTGCATTTAATTTGAATATAATCACGGAAGGAGATCTCTCAGGAGCTCGGGGGTACTCCGTGGCGCGGGACTGCGTGACGGTGACCGGAAGTGCTCCCGGGACACCGGAAACAAAATGGCCGCTTTCTCTCTCTCCTCAACCCTCTCACAGTCGCACCACCACCACCGCCTTGGCGCCGTCACCTCGTCCTATCGCACACGACGCCCAACCTATACCGCTTACTTTACCCGACCGCGAGAGCGTCCGCCCTCTTTCTCACCCCTTCTCACCATCACCCTTGAGAATCATAGGGCGAAATTAACTTTGCATTGTCCTTATTCCGAGGATCTCGCGCGGGTTAGCTCTCGGATAATAGCAAGGCCGTGTGCTGAGATACAAGTTTGGCAAGACGAGTAATAACTGTGGTAGAGTGATAGCGGATTATTACTACAAATACGATATAGTTCGAGCGATTTTAAACACCGACGAATCCTTTGAACATCGATATATGAATTTTTTTTTAGTGTTGATTATTAGGTGCTATAATAAAATAAATTCTGCAGCACGCAGGGGATGTTCCATTTCCATTTATCTTTCACTTCCATGTTATTTAATGTTTTAATAGTAAATTTACTATGATTAATTTGGAATGGAATTATTTTTGATAAAAATTTTTAGGTAGTTGCGTCATTTATTGTTATTTTTATTTCAGTTATTCAAACATTTTATAGTTGTATAATATCGAGCCTTGAATCGAAATATTTTGTTAAAACAAAGAGACCGATAAATTAATTAAAAAATGATTTCACCTATTTTCTATCCTGAAATATAATTTATCTCAGAAGTATTGCAATTACATAGAAAATGCGATGACAGAAAAAAATGATTACAATTATCATAATTTGACAATAATTTATAGCCATTTTCGATGCTAGCTATATATTTTTTAAATTATAATATAAATGTAATTATTATTATTAACATTACAGCAGTAATAAGTACATAAAAACTTTTCGATTTCTAACTATAATTATTTTACCATGTCATTATAATCACAAATATCAAACCTCTCAGTGTACATTTGCATTGTTAATTACTCGAGAAAGCTGGAGATGCACTAAATTTAGGAGCAAGTTCACATGAAGCGAAATCAAAGATGATATCGCGTGTACTGAGTTTCGTGATCTGTAATACATATTATTATTATTATTAAATATTGTGCTGGATATTTGACGTGCGCAAACGATGATGTTACAGTCGGGCGTGGTTTCGCG
The DNA here is from genome assembly GCF_000204515.1 of Acromyrmex echinatior. The sequence goes on along the minus strand of NW_011627135.1, from coordinate 3,048,890 downwards.
ACGCTTATAACAGGGGTGCAGCTATCGGAAAGTCGATAAATGGTGTCAATGTCGTAAGTTACGTGTAACTGCTCGCTCGCAGGTAAGGGAGTTTAGTGATTTAGGAGTAATTGCGATGCCGGGCGATGATTCGCGTGGGAATGCAACAGGGTACCGTGTTCGATAAGCTCCGCGGAACAATAACAATTAAACCGGCTAACTCGTAATGCCAAAATACAATATAAGCACGAACAATGCTGCTCTTGGCGGGGAAGGACGAGCGAGTCATCCGACAATACCCGTGCTTTCGTTAGACAAAGGCGAGACTCACGAAGCTTCCTCGGGCAGAGATCGTAAGTCGAGGAAGAGCTTAAGCCGGTCGCGTCTTACTACTCCGCGGTCGTTTCAGAGAGCGCACGAGGAGAGATCGTAGAATTTAATTAAAATCTACCGCTCTCCTCTTGAAACTTTACGTTTCAGAAAATGTTGCGAGGCCGACGCGGCTCCGCCATGATTTACGAAGCGCATTCGCTTTTTCATTATACAATAATTATCAATGCGTGATTATTGATATAATTATTTGACAAGCTAATAACGTGGCGCATGTGTGTATGTGTGTATCTCTCCCGCGTTGGTTATTAATTAATTATTGCGATGCATTAACTGTATTATGTTGATGACAATCGCATTGCCAAAGCCGATTTTCGCCATCCAAAAGTTTTACCGTGGAATATGGACAAATTACCGGCTTATTTCTACTCGTGCGTGATGAGCGCGACGTACGGATATAATTTTCTTTATCCGTTTTGCATATTTTGTATCGACTCATCCGGCATCTCGTGCACAAGCGACACTTCAAATTAATCGTAAACGCGAAACGGCCGTCGGACGAATTGGTGGTCGAAACATAGCCCGCGATAAATCTCGTAGCTGCTCGACGCATAAAGTGCGTCATCGGCTTTAAACAATGTGCACGCCGCGAGAGATACCCGCCACCGATGGGACGGTATAAATTTGATATTTTTTTTTTATTTCTACGCGTTTCGATCGCCGTGAGATATTAGCCGAGAATCACGCTGGGAAAACAGGCGGAAGAGTTCGCCCCGTTAATGCCGTTTATATGATGGGCTTTTATAATTTCATTATGCGCGTTTCGATTCGCTGACGCTCGGCTATCCTATTATTGCTTGAGAAAACATCGTTGATAATGATATCGGTGCAGATGAAGCGGTGATTACATTAGCAAGAATAACTCCGCGTTACCGTGGAAAAATATTTGAGAATCGCTCGGAAACTTAAGTTTTCCGTCCACAGGCTACTTACGAATTTACATCTCGTCATGCAAGCGTTGAATGCGATGTAGAAATTTGAATTTTCGTACTTAATCCTATTACGCCGTAACTCTCTAGTTTTAAGGCTATGGCACACAAAAGAACGTAAGACAGGAGGGCTTGAGACGCAATTGAATGAAAAGCACAGGCGATAGGAACAGAGAATAACAGATTTAACAATCTATCAGAAACCGTGTTTACCAGAATATATGGCTTCTAGTTAAAATCTGTTATTCTCTATTTCTATTAATCGCCTAAGGAACACATCAAGTCAAAAGAAAGTCGAAATGATGATTTTTTTTTATTACCAAATTTGGCTGTTTATCGACGTTAAGAATCAAAATAAATCATTTTGACTTTTGTGTATTTCTTGTTTGTCTTATGCGCTTTCTATAATAAGTTGTTAATAATAGATAAAAGTAAAATCGAATTTTGAGCAGTCATAAGGCAATAATAAGTCAGTAATCAGTGACTGCGTGAAGGTAGCCAAATTCCATTTACTACAATTTAAAACTTAGACATAAGCCGATATTCATCGGTTCTTATTTTAAAATGGTCTTAAGCAATGTTTTAAGTTGCTAATGCAGTCCTCTGATTGGTTTGTGATTTCTTAAGACTGTACTTAAGATGATTTTGGATAAAAGATCTTTATGAATATTGGCTTTATGGTTAATTAACCTTACAGTGTTATGTACCCTGACAACTATCAGCCTTCTAACTGGCTGAAATATTGTTGATAATTTAATATGATTTATATTTAGATGTAAGTTTCCTAAGATTTATGAATTATAATTCTTCCTTATCATTAGTATGATATGAGCGCGGTGACTAACGATTTAGAACTTGTAGAAACCTCGTTAAAAAAAAACGTAAGCAATAAACGAATCGGTCAATCACACTAGAAAACGTAAGGTAATAACCTTAATAACGTATATAAATAGTAGCAAGCAAAAAATGTTAATTTCTTTATGCTTACATCTTTCTTACTACCTTAAGTTTTTTGTATGCCATGGACTTTATCGTGATAAACGCGAAAACAAGCACCAATAGTTTTCTAGTTCACCTTCTGAATTTTTTACATTTAATAGTAAATAAATTGAAACAGTTGCCTGTAAGACGATAGTATCAAGAAAATTAGCATATAAATTGAAATTTTCACGTAATTATCATAGAAATATCATGCAAGTTTATCGCGATTAGATATTAATAGGGACCTTATACTGCGTACGTTAAGTTGGAGGATTAAATTTTCGTACTTGAACTCGCGGTTATCACGAACGATTCATCCAATCCAAGGTGTTCATTATCATCGCGTTTGCACGTCCACTCGTCAATGAGTAATCCGCACTTCCGTATCGCGATACAACCTCAGGAGGTAGGTACAACGAAGGAAAAAGAGAGAAAGAAACTGGACGGTCTCACCCTTGCAGAATTCTCGAAGCAGGAGGTTTCCATCGCCGGAGCGTATGATTAAACAACTCAGGTGTTTTATGCTTGGCTCGGTGGTGATCGCGTGACCCAACGGCCACATCCGTTTCCGCTTTTGTGTACGGTCAACCTCTTCGACCCCTGACCAATGGTTCGCCTTAAGGGTGCGCGTTACCATCGACCGCGAAAGAAAGTATACTTTCCGCTGACGTATCTTTAACCCGTAATCGACTTCGCTCGATAGTCACGCGTCGACGACAAGCTCTCGACGAGACCAGTTAAATTTTATTTCGTGATGACTATTTACACTCTCCGATGATTTTGTTTCTGCATTTAGTAAGGAGTCCAGTTTCAAGATTGAGATTATGTCGCAGGAGGCAGTGATTTTCAACTTATATAAAAGACTACTTTTATAACTTCCTTTATAGCATTGTTACTGGTGACGAGACGTGGTGTTTTCAATACGATCCAGAAACCAAGCGTCAAAGCGCGGAATGGAAGGCGCGAAACGACCCAAAACCCAAAAAATCGCGTTTAGAGAAGTCAAAAGTGAAGACAATGCTCATTTGTTTTTATGATTCCAAGGGTATTGTGCACAAAGAATTCGTTCCAGCAGGCCAAACAGTTAATGCTGTATTCTATGTAAGCGTTTTGAAGCGTTTGGTGCACCGCATTCGTCGTATTCGGCCAGAATATCGCGAAGGAGGAAGTTGGCGCTTGTTACACGATAATGCGCCATCTCACCGTTCGACACTTGTCACTGATTTTTTGACTAAAAATCACATTTTAACAATCAACCATTCCCCGTATTCGCCTGATATGGCACCTTGTGACTTCTACCTATTCGGCAAAATGCATTTGTCCATGAAAGGAAAGCGGTATGTGGACGTAGAAGACATCCAAAGGGCTTGTACCACTATTCTGAAGGACGTGCCTTTGAACGACATAAAACACTCATTTGAAATGCTTTTAGATCGTGCCAAACGTTGTATTGAGTCCGACGGGGACTACTTTGAATAAACAATTTGAATTTGAAAAAAAAAGTAAACCGTTGTTGTTTTATTTCAAAAGTTGGGAAAATTTTGGGACGCACCTTGTATGTATGGAAGGAAACGATTTTACTAAAAGATTGAAAATTTTGCTAGATACAGAACTGAAAATAATTTTGTTGGACCACTAGCATGATTTCGTTGGAAACACAAACTCATTGCTAGAATATCAAAATTTTTTTGTACCATTGCTTATTTTTTAGTTTCTGACATAATTATTTTGATGGTTCTGCAAAATTAATTGCAGATCCAGCACAGTTTTAGATTTTTCAACAAAAAATCTTTTTTTATTTGATCTTTCGGAAATAGAAATTTAAAAAATTTTATTTTCTTTAAATTTAAATTTTATTCATTTTTAACAAATTTACCGCTGCTCGAACTTTTGAAAATAAACTCATAACACTACTTTTATTAGATCTAATGTTTTTTATTAGGTGTTGGAATTAATTCGTAGCGTTTTTTAATGAAAGAATGTTATTTATTTCACATGAGCATTAAAAAATACATTAATGAAAGTACTTCCCATCACTTGTAAAACGCTACGAATTAATTCCAACACCTAATATATTTTTCATTATCTGTTCTATCAATAGTCTATTAATCTATAGAAATACAAACGTATACATGATTTGCGCGTGTGAGATTTAGTTTTCAATTTAAAGACCACCTTTTATAATGTTTATGGAAACCATCATTAATTATTTTTTAGACTCAATGTTTTTTTTTATACTTCTTATTATTTTATAAATGATCTATTAATCAATGGAAATAAACTTATAGATTTGTAGGTACCGTCAAGACATATGCTCCGACATATGCTTTCAATGTTTCGATCTCGTGGCCCGAATCAATTCAGACTAGACAGCCGTAGGGTGCAAGAAAGGTCGGACAAATGTCGGGGTGTGACATTAAATGCCGAAATGCCATCGACTCTATGAAGTAGCATAAAGAAACGATCTTGTTATTTCCTATCTTTTTTCCAATCTGTCATAACTTGTTTGGTATAAATACAGCATTTAAGCGATCTATATAAATTTAGGTACTATATACGAAAAATATAATAAATTTATCTCTATAATGATAAGAAAGATAGGTATGATATCAGAAATGAATCCAGTAGAATCTACGAAGACAGTATAAAAAGTTTATATAAATATTAGGTTTAATTGCGTTGTTCGAAATACAAAAATTTTTGCATTTAAAACAAGGTATAAATATATATTTGAGCGTTAAGAGAGAAAAAGCGAAGATTTTGAGTATAAAATTGCAAGCAATGCGAATGGAACTGTTTGTTCTATCTGACCTTGTTTTCGAATTACAAACGTGTCATTAATTTTTGTTACGAATTGAACTAGCATTTTCACACGTTTTCGCATCTTACTGACTTCTTTAAAAACAGAAATGTATGAAGACACTACGATAGTTCAGTTTGTAACGAAAATTAATAAGACACGAAAACGTAATTAATAAAACAAGGATAGAAAGAACATATATTTATATAAACTTTTTGTGTTATTTAGTTAGGTTTTGAATTCATTTCTAAGTAACGCTCATATATTATGAAACTCCCTGTATGTATAGATATGTAACAAAAAAGAAAGAGAAGTGGTATAAGCGTGAATAATTAAGTTGATTTAACTAAGATAATAAAATAGCTATTAAGGGATACAATATATTTAAAAGAGAGAGAAAGAAAGTGCAATTTTATAATCGTTTAAATAGAGTTTAATCATTTCGGCATTTGGAAACCAGCTCGCCGTCGTTAAATTAAATAATTGCATTGTGTCCTTTTTGGAAAAAAAAAATATAAAACCAAAACTTTATATGTTTTATTTCTCCTGGTTATACTAGCGGCTTTTTATGAATTTAATTTGAATAAATAAAATATTAATATGTCGACATCTAAAAAGATTAATCTGACTCTCCCTCTCCCAAAGTTAATCAACACATACGTAAAACGGGACGCTTTGGTAACTAGCCGAGCCAAAGGGTTGTTAGTACTGAATGGTTCAACTGTTTTGGACAACCAAAGACACGGGGGTATAATTAATTCGGCCATTCGGCTTTATCGCTGTGCTATTATGCTCGGACGTATCTCTCACCGCGAATATTCGGTCTGCTCTCTCTCCCTTCAGATTCGTGAGTTTTCCGAGAAATTAGTCGGCATGATTTGCATCTGACGTGCACCTCGAGGCACCCATACGTCGCTCGCATAGTTTGCAACTTTGACTTTCCTAGCCCTTCCTCCCTCCCCCCTCCCCTCTTTCTCTCTATCTTCCTTCTCCGCGAATGTCTCCGAATGCCTTCGCATCCACGTCAGAAGCTCTCGCGTCAATTATGTTCGTCAAGAGAGGAAACGTCGAGCGGATTCTTCTCGCTCTATGGCATTGATCCTCCTCGAAAGTCTCGAGTTAGGGGAATGAACCAACGTTTATTCCGACCATAATTTGAAACGGGGGACGGTAGTCGCGAAAACAGCGACATTTTACCTTCTCAGATTCTAATTTTATTAAAAATAACTTATTCGTAAACTATATTAATTATTTGTGTAGGTATTTATTTTGTAACATTTCCTAGAGCAGCGTTCACTCGGAACACACACAATTGTAACTCTTTGATAGGATTTTACTCTTATAAAGTTCTAAAAGAACTTGAAAATGTGTGATGAAAAGTATTGCTCGTTGTCTTGCGAAGAGATGGAGAAGAGATGGCTGTCTTCTTCGTGGCGTCTCGCAAAAGCATGACGTGCGGGCTCTCGAGCCTTCGCACACCGATTATCTCCATTCGGCAGATCCGCCGAGACGTCTCGGCTCGAGTCCCGGCTTTCGAACGAGCCTCGGCTTAACTCGGTTGTTGTGAATAAGTAAGCGAAGTGTTGCGAAGTGCTGCAGAAGTTAGGCAAACCCCCGGGCGCGCGCGGCTGGGGTGGCTCGAATTAAATTGTTATACGGATGAGCTGCCACGAGGAATACTCGAGCAAGCGACTTTGCCGTCGCCGCCGACGTCGGCGCCGCCGGGTGTGAATGTTTAATTACCGGCTTTCATTATTGTTAATAAAATAATAGCACCGCCAGAGGGGGTTCCGCGGAAGCGAGACCACACTTTGACGCGGTGTGAATCGGAACTTGTTTCGTTGGCGAAATATTTTCTGGAATTTCGCCGATCATTAAAAAATTAATTACGATTAATACGATTTTAATCCCTTGTACTGTTAATTTAAATTTAAATAAAAAATCCTTTTTGTGAGAAAGAAAATTATCAAATCAATTGTGTCGTTATATTTGTGTTCTTACGTACCTGTGATTACACTGTTGACAAGCGAAGCACTCCAAGTGATAAACGTTGGTCCTTGCGCGCATCACCATCTCGAAAGCTGGGATTACTTTGCTGCACGCTGCGCAGTGACCGGTATTTCCGAAGAGTCTATTAAATAAAAAAAAAGAGACATGATTTAACACTCTTATTTTTTTAGCTTTGACCATATGTATAAAAGCTCTCTCAATTTATTGCATTCTTTTGGAAAAAAAACGGTAATAAAGTTCAATGGAAAACTAATAAAATTTTGAAATTGTTATAAATAAATATGATTTTTTTATTTTTTTGTTAGAATGTTTACGTCAATTTGTGGAGGTATTTATACTTCTGATCAAGGTTATACACACCTTACATATCAAGTAATTATGTACGCGAAACAATACTTTTTATGTTGTATTAAATTAAAATCACGATATTCTTATATCGGGCAGTTAAATATTATTGGGAGGCCTAACTTTTGCCATGAAGAAAAGTCGTTCTTTCGATGACGAAAGCGAACGGGAAGTTTCACTCTGTGCGCGACGGAAACCAATAAGCTTACGGGCACCGCGAATATACCGTCTTCAAATATTAGGCCATTAATAAAGGCCACAATGTTTCGACGGTGCGTGTTCCTCGTGCGGACGCCACCACCTGCGCATATTCCCTCGGGACTCCGTAATCTCAACATAGTTTATTTGCTCTCACTCGTGTTTATATGGGATGTGGATGTATTCAATAAGGGAAATTCATCTGTAAAATTCGATTTGTTGCCGCTACCCGCCTCGGTTTCCTCTCCCTTTCGCAATAGCGTCTTTCGTCAATCGTTTTGTCAATCTGTCTGTCTGTTTACTGACTCGGGATGCGCAACGCTGTATTGAATACACAAAAATCTTGTCGAAAAGATTTTTGCGAGGAACTGGTCAATCGATTAAATTGTTTGTTCGTTATTTACCGTAAATAATCTCTTTTGCAGAGGATAAGATTGGCCTTGGTGTAGAGCGTCGAACCAACTTCGCCAAGTCTGCAGTCGCAACATCCACATTTCAAGCAGTCTTCGTGCCAAAACATGTCCAATGCTTTCAGAAGATATCTGTTTAAGAAAAGTTATTGTCTGAATAGAAAATATAAGTATGATTAAAACTTATAAAATATGCTTTTAGATTTTCAAGATTAAATTTATAAAATTTAGACTTCTCTTCTCTCCGGAAAATTTATTTAATATGGTGAATATTTATATTTATTCACCTATGACTTGATCATTAATGCAATAATAACACACTAAATATTATGATTTTAATATAATGATTTGTCATATAAACTTAAATTTGAAGAATTGAATGATATTATCGGTTAATAGATTTTTTTAATAAAAGAAAGAATATTACTAATGCAACTCAATGTAAGTTCAGTTTGTTTTATACAACAAGAGATTTCTTTCTGTAACGATTTTATATAATATTTATAAAAGAAATATATAATATTTATAATTTATAAATCTATAATAAGATCATTATATAATAAGATTATATAATAATATTATATAATTGAATGCAGATTTTTTCTATTCTGCAACTACATTAAGCGTGCATTCACCATTTTTAATTATAATTGCACATTTCTATTTGCTTTAAGTATCAATTGCGAATTTTGTACAACACAGATTTCCTGTGGTTCACTTCTCGTTAAGAAAAAATGCATTTAACCCACTCAGTTCATACTTCTGACGACTTCCGGGGTTGGACAGACATTAGGATCGACCGTTGAGCGAACCGTCCCTACGGTTAACGTTCTTTCAAGGTAGGATGTGAAACATACCACGTAGCGTTGCATCATGCAAACGAAGCGGAACACTTACCTCTCCGTAATCGCCTTTCCACAACCCGCGCATTCCTGTTGAGTGGCCCCGTTCTTGCCCGGTTCGCTCTTGCTCCCATCCATAGTCATTTTATCGCCTGCAACATGATACAGAAATGTTGGTTTAATCGCCATCGTACAAACCATCTCGTGGAATTTACGTTCAACACATTCAAATTTTATTCAGGAAATATATTGAGAGCGCGATATTTTGTCAAGTTTGATATTATAATTAAGCGAAGAAATTAAGCGAAGAAAACTGTATATTCGGTCAAAGTGGATCTTGATACTTAATAATATTTTTTGAGTGAATCTTACAATTTCCAATTATTTCAAATTCTTATTCCAGTTACTTCAAATTCATTATCGTATGTTAAGATCTATATCTAACATCTATATTATTAAATTGCTCGTTAATTTGTGCATGATATTACGTATTCCGGTTTCAATTTAAAACCGTGTTTCAAGAACGATAAATCAGTGCGCAATTTACTTGAACCAGAAAAGTCACACAAAAATATTATTAAATATCAAGATCCACTTTGATCGAATACGCCTTTCTTCACTTAACTGTGTCGAACATTTTTCGGTCAATTTTAATTTATTATAGTTTGGGTGTTATATTTATTTATCTTTGATATATCGGTTTTATTCTGATGACTGGTAATGGACAACAGTTACTTTAACATCACTTATCTATTATAAAAACTGATTTTTATGTCATTATTTAGATCCAAAAGGATTTCCGGAGCAGCCGGAAAATCTCGGATCGACTTTCGGCTGCAATCGCTGCCGTTCAGGATAGAATGAGTAATCGCGTTCGCGTGCTTTTAACAAGTTTCACCGGCATCTGGCACTAGAATGTCGGCTTGTCTATGAGTAATTAGAGTTACGGCTTGAGAATTTAACGGCGCGGTTAGTGCCATCTGTGTCCACCTCGTTCGGCCCGTTCGGGCGTGTAGCCTTCCTCATCCCCCGGGAAACCCTCCCGCATCGGACCGTTCTGTCCTCTTTCTCGCGATGTGGTCAGAGTTTAGAATCGAATTAGTTTGACCCTCCCACACTTCTCTCTTCCTCCACTTATTGCACGTTTAAGCACCACCGGTTCCGAAACAACCCAGCGACTCGGGTAGCCGACCGCTGTCCGTGCTTTGGATAAACATTAGGTATCCCTTCGAAGAGCCACGGTGTTCTTTTAAGTGTATAAGAATAGTATAACGCTTGCATAGATTGCACAGAAAAAGAACAGCGTTCTTTCAACCGAATCGACAGGGACAAATTTTCCGTAAATGTTATTATTCCAGAGAACGCTTTCTGGGAGATGCGATATCTTTAATTGAATGTAGGGGAGACTGTGGTACATATATATAATACATTCATACTGAAAAATTAATTGGTAGATTCAATTAGAAAGGCATAAATTAGATACTTATAATTAAATCTATCAAACATTTTAGTCGAGATAGTAAAAAAGTCAATTACAATAACCAGAATTCGAATTGGTTAGAATTTGTTTTGTTTGTACTTCTTGTTGATACAACCAGAACATTTTTCTCAGTATAGGAATGTGTACTTTGCAGCATACTAATTATTATTTTAAAAATAAAGAGATTTTTAATGTTTGATTGCTTATATATATATATATATATATATATATATATATATATATGAGCTTTTTAATTTTGCCTGTTTAATTATATTTTCCAATTGAAGTATAACTGAACTATCATTAAAAATCTTGATATTGTTAAAAAATAATAGTGTGTCTTTTAAGGTAATAACATTTTTATTAAAAAATAATATCTCTGCCCATCCTCCACCCCAAGGTACAATATGTATCACAAGTCTACCCTACATTAACAATAAAAAAAGTCACAACTTTATTATAATTTTTTAACAATATAACATTAAAAAATGTGTTAACTTAATTCTTTTTTAACAATAATGAGATTTTTCATGTTGGCTATTCGGTTATATTACTTTTTAATTAAAATAATATAAAAATGAACTATTGTCATTATTGTTAAAGAGACAATTGTGATCAAAGTACATGTTCCTAAATACTACACTCCCTACATGTTAGATAAATAGTAAAATACTAAATTGTCAGGTCTTGATGCGGTTAACGTGACGCATATTGACGGGTCGGTCTTTTTCCTCAGGCGATGTCCACCGGCCGCACTACGCCAAGTTCGATTTCAGCCACCCGGTATATTTACGAGCTCATACCCACGGATGCTATGAGCGAAGTTTGTGCGGTTTCAATATGTCCTTTCCCTCCTCTCCACCCTTAGCATGGACACAATATTACGCGGGTTAATATCTTCCTTGTGGTCGGGGACTTCGGGGCAAATATTAATACGATGCCTTTGATCCGTTAATTATTAACGGTGACGGGGATGAAAAATCCGTATCGCCTTAGCGGAACGCGAAAATTGCCAGGAACAAAAACCAGATGCCGGATGATGCCCCCGTTTTCCGATGCGCTTCTAATTAAACGCCTTTGTGTCGCGGATAAACGGACGAGACCCGCATACATAGAATGCGTGTCCTGCGTATGTATGTTTGTGTATGTGCGTTTTTTGCGCGACACAACGCGACGGCGGAAAGTTTTCGTCCACGGTAACGAGAGACGCCTCCGTGCACACCGAGGCACCTCGGTTACAATCGCATACGTGGGGGCGAGTTAATTAATCGAGTTGAATCGATTACACGCTTTACCTCCGCCCGCGGGTTACCGATAAATTGAATACGTTATAAATAATAGTACGATTGTTATTCGCGGGCGTGCACACACCTACCCGGGGTAATGATTAATGGAATAACTAACTAGGGGTAAATTATGCAAACTATTAAATCCGCCCGCATATAAACTTTCCCACATAATAATCGCTAGGCGATATCGATTGGCGCGATATGTTAAATTTATGTTGCTCTTTTGGCGGACCTCGCCAATGTAATTAGATCAGATTGAAAATAATTTAGAGTATCTTTCCTCACTTTTTTTTGGTATCGCTCGTGAATATATACCTACATGAATTTTGTACAGGCGCTTTTACTTCAGATTCACGTTTATGCGTTTCGAAGTTATCAACAGAATTTCCGTCATGGCTGTATGTGTCCGTTCAGTCGCCACGTGTTAGACTCTCGGACGACGAAACGTCGTTGTCTCGCGAACGGAAGTGGCGAGAGTGTTTCCTTTGAAACTCGAAATCTCCCCGCCCTCGTACGAACTACGATACTACAGAAATATTTGGAGTTACGTGCACTGGAATTTCACCGCAGAAATTCCTGCGGACGCCGACCTGGATTCCGCCGACGACCTCGAAAACCTTCGACCGTCAAGCCAGGTTGGCGCTCAATTTCCACTTTGTATTTAGCCGCGATTTTCATCGGTGCGGTGAATGTGGTTTTACCTTCGGGGAAAGAATATCCATCCCTTTAGCCATTCTTCCGACTGGCGTCAGCTAACTTTGATCGCGATTTAACTGTTTCTCTTTCGAAATCGCGCGTGCACTGCTGGAATGGCGACGAAACCAGGAAAATTGCGCGTGTGTGAAGTTAATGTCCCAACATTAATGGGCTTTCTACTCTCTAAAACTTTTTTTAGAGTGAATTGTTCACTTGCGAAACATTATTCTAAAGAGTGAAATTTCTCGCTCTTAAAGATTGAAAATTGAGCCACTGTTTTTCAATAAAGGCTCAAGTTTTACTCTTTAAAGTAAGAGTCCACTCTAAAGAATTTATAGAATACAATAAGCTGTTGAGATGATGGTACATAAAGAAATTTAATTTTATTTTAAATAGACGTAAGCAATAAGCAAATCAACATTTTGGATTTACTGCTTGCGTTATTGCCTTTTTTACTGACTGGTGGATTTGTTTACTTATGTCTTATTGCATTATGTTTTCTTTGTGTGTCATAAGTTAGGTTTTCACCTTATTCACATTATACTGGTGATAAATCAGAGTTATAAATCATAAATTTTAGGAAATTTGCAAAATAATGTCCATTTCTATCAATGAAGATTAACTTTAGTCTTCAACTTACTTTTTATCTTAATTCGTTAAGAACTAAAAAAAGATGATGAGTTATTCGGACCGAGATTAAAATTAAACTACATTGAACTACAATACATAGAAATGAGCACAAGTTTAGAAAAATTAAATTACATAGAAACGAGCATAAGTCATATTAGATCGTTCAGTTTTCAAGTTATGTCAATCAGTTCTGATTAGTTGTCTCGATGAAATAGTAAACATATTGCTTTATAATTAGTCAGTCATAACATAATTTAAATTTTAAATCATGACAAATCGAATTTGATCATTTCTATGCGCAATTACTGACTATCGATACATTTTTGTTTACTGACGTACTACTGACTCGGTTACAACTCACTCCCAACTTCTAGAATAAGAATTCTTATAATAAATTAAAAGAAACTCTTTTCGTTTCTGCTTACAATCTCAAATTTTAATTAAACAAATAGAGTATTAATTTCTATCGAAATTCGAAGATTGAATAATTCTAAACGGCTTAATAACTTTATTTCACGAATATCTAGAGTTCCTGGTAACTAGAATTCTACAAAAACCTGCTCCCGTCGGAAATTCGTGACCAATCGTCGATTTTTCCAGGCGCTGGTGCCGGTTTTTGCAACTAATTACACGGTTATTGTCGTTGAGAAGCCAGTGGAGCACGGCGGAAACAGCTCGCTCAAACGTTACCGGGGAGAGTCCATAACGAGAGATTTCCCTTCGAAAGCGGCTCGCATCGCTGACCGCCGGAACTGTTCATCAGCTACGTGATCGAATCATCCACGGACGCTGAGCCTCAAAGCATCGATAATTCGATTAGCCGCTACACGTTCGAGAACCGCTAACCTGTCGACGAGAGTCAGTGTATGTATCCTCCTTGACCAAGCCATTGCTCGTTGCTATGCTCTTGGTGGTCATTATCATCGCGATAGTATTACGGAAGCGCCATGGAGCTTATCTCCTCAAGTTAATCAAAAGGACACGACACGGTTATAAAATGGGCGTAATACAAAAACCATAGCTTGATCATTCATTTCAAATTAATATTTCTAGATGATTTATTTCACAATTAGGATCCCTCAAAGCAATTTAGTAAGAGCAAATCTCAATAAAAGTCTTCTCTAATATTGTAAGAAACGCGTCTGTATAAAATCAAGAGTACGTAACAGTAGGGCGGGGGCGATCTGCTTATTGACGCAGCCGAGCAGTCTCGATGCAACTCTCTCAAGGCTCCGCCCCGGCAGCATCCATGACACTCCCAGAGTGCCACCCCCGGATCTCTTGAAGAAATAGAAAGTACTGCGCGCTGCGCTTGTGCTTGGAAACTTAATTCAGTATCCCTTGTCTTCTCTGCCAATTTTACAATAGACATATCATCGACACCTCCATATCAACACTAGAACCGCGGGTCTAAATCGCGGTTCAAGGTAAACTTTTTTACGAGAGAAGATTGTCACCGTAAAAGTAAAAATACTTGTAATTAATTGTGATTATTTATGAAAAGTCTCAAAAATCTAAAGCTCCATGCGCAAATATAAATTAATTGGAAAAGGAAAACTATCAGATCGTAAAAATGGTATAGCCGAGATTCTAATGTTAAGTTGTTATTATTATTATATTTGCATACAGATGAAACGATTTTGCTGAAACATAAAAACATAGGCCAGACATAGATTTGAAAATTATGTCCCAGTATAGAGCAGTGACATTTTAATGATATCTTATTAACGTTAATAATATCATTAAGACATTATTTGACATCACCTTGTTACTTGAAGTAGAACGCTCAAGCATGATGATAATACTGCAAAAAGTTTTGATCTCTACATTGACAGAAATGCTTTGTATGTGACTTACAAAACTTTCTTACTTTTTAATTTAAAATTCCTGATTGGAACAACAAAGTTTTTTAATTAAAAAGTAAGAGATTTTTTGTTAGTCACATATCATACAAAACATTTCTCTCAGCATAACAACTAATTTGAATGTTTTATCTAATTTTTTTTTGATAATCCAATATATCTTGCTAAATTTTTAGATATAGACGTCAGCAAAAGTATTCTTTCTATACATAAAAAGAAGTTCAGTTCTTATTTTTACAAATCTTTAGATAGGATTTTACGTGCTAAATTTTATTAATCTCGCTTATTTAAATAATTCGATATAGCTTTAATATAAATATATCATCATCGTCCGCATCTGTCCTCCCATTTTCTTTTTCTTCTCCGACCCATAGGGGGGAAATCCCTTACGTCAGGAAGCGCTTACCGAAATTTCCACTCGTCCAGGGGCACGAGAGCGGCGCGGTCGCGCTTTTGTCTTTAATAATGCTTCTGCAGCGGCGTTATCTCTTACTTTTAGAACGGGCGAGCGGCTGAGCGCGGGCGTCCGGAGAGTCGGTCCATTAATTAGGCGGGCCGCATTAAGCCGAGCATTAATATACTCCGCTGGCTGTTTTGTTTTATCCCGCAGGAAGGACGTAACCTACCCCGGAGGCTGACGGCGGGGGCGGCCGGGAGTCGGTGGCAAGGAAACGGGGCAGGGGACGAAGGGAATTATCCTGATGTGGGGGCAACCTGCTAATCCGACCTGCCACGCAACGCCAAGCCGCCGCCTTATCCCGGGGGGCTGTTTAAATTCCGTAAATCGCCCGCGAGAGCGTCTCCCGGGTGCCGACGATGCGCGTTGCCGACGGTGAATGGTCGCTCTCGAGAAATTAGGGAGATAAGATTCGAACCGCGTGCCGTTAGTTACGTGCGAAACACGGGATGCCATCAACAGAATTCTTCTCTTCAAGAAATTCATCAACAAAATCCATCGCTCGTCTGACGATGAGCGCGTGTCATAGCAGAATTGAAATAATTAAGCATACACAGTTATATAATTAATGTTATTTATGTGATAATTAGCATTGGATTAATTTATTGATGTTTTACTTTGTAAATAATCTCTACAGGTTTATTCTGATATAAATTGAAGATAATAATGATAATAATCATGGAAACTTGGTATATTTAACATTCGTCATCGCGATTTGTGAGATTAAATCTCAGGAAAAATGATTGTTTAGTAGAAAAAGCTTTGCAATTGTTTAAAAAATTCTTTAATATGGTTAGTTTCATCCTTAGTTCCTTACTGGATTTAAATGAATCATATTAAAGAATCTTACAATAATTGCTAAGCTGCTTCTTCTACTAACGCAGCTAAATATTTATTAATCCTTTGTACACACGATTGGGTCATTCGTGTCTTGTACATTGATTTTCTTCAAAAAATTAGGAAGAGTCGAAAAACTGAGAAAGTTAGTAGCGGAACATTTACTATATATAATTCTTTTAAGCACACAACTTTATAAATACTTTTTAAAGATATTAAAGATTTATATGTAAGAATTACTTAATTTTTATATATTTGTTAAAGTGCTGAAAATTAATTCAGGACGTAAATAAAAAAAACATCGCGTTTACTAAGAGTTAAATAAATAAATACATATAAAATAAATAAATAAGCACGCACACATAAAAGAACCATTACAGTTAGTAATTTCTATTGTTTATCGAATATAATTTAATTCGTATCTTTGTCATTGTCTCTGTTGAATAATATCGGCGTCAATTTTTGTGTAGAGAGCTACCGTCGTATTTTTCCAGACGATTACCGAGAAGTGTTCCCACACGTGTGTCTGTAACTACTTCAGTGAAGGAGTTCCCATATCGTCGCCCACTCGAAATCGTCGCTTTCATTGCGCCGCGATAACTCTCGCTACCCGTCGCTGCCGGCTCGTTACTTCACATTTAATACGGAAGCGAAAACGCGCGATAGCGGTACAATACGTTGCGAAATCGGCTTAAGTTTATACTTAGATCGACTCGTCGGGCGCGAGGAATAAGAGCCCTCGGTATAACGACGTAATTTAACGTCCGAAAGGAATATTTCCCACGGAATAAATCTCGCGTAACAGCGCCAGTGAAATCCTCGTTTACCCGGCGTTCAACCCTTGCTAATGGGGGTAATTTAAGGGATGTTTTAAGCGCCCCTGGGTCACACGTGAGCCGCACAAAAAGTTCGCGTATTACGACCGTGGCTGCCGTAATCACGCATTAGCATTCCGAACGGCCGGAGCCGCCATGATATTCCGGATACGCTGAGAACGGCGCACTAAACTTCCGTTCCGAAGAGGGAAATCGACTTGTAGCATTTAAATTTTCTTCGTAATACGACGAAATTGTGCATAGAATGCGAAATATTTCATCTTCTCTATAGTAAAGTATAATAAAGTACGAAATTTATTTGATTTTAGGTAATATCCAATTTTCAGACTCTAGTTTCATTATTTCTTTTTTCTCCTTTAAAATATTACATTAATTAATTACGTACTATACACGAAATTAAGAACGATTTTGCTGAAGTATCTGAAAATTTAGATACAGATTTGAAAATATTTTATTGGATCATAAAATAATTAATGATGAGCAATGTTGCAAAAGTTTTAATATTCTTGCAATTAATTTAAGCGTCCTACATAATTACTTTGGTTGTCCAATAAAATTATTTCCAAATCTATATCAAGCTAAATTTTTAAATATTTCAACAAAACTGTTCTTTCCGTGCTTATATTTTTCTTTCTTTTTCTGTAATGATATAACGTGATGTAGATAAGTATATCATCTCATTGATAATGAAGATATAACTCAAACATTAACTAATAGCAACATAATCGTTTGTTATAATTTCCCATTCAACAATATAACTATTACATGCTATATAACTGTAATATGTTACATATATGTTGTATAGTCATATTGTTGAGTGAAAAATTATAACTAATAGTTATATTGTTGTTATATTAGTGTTTGTTGGGAGTACTAATTTTTCTAACGATACAAAATGAAGATTGTGTAACACGAACGTAAAAATTTACACAATTTACCTTTTACGTGATCTATCTCTCGGATCTTTCGTTCGCTGTTCATATAAATTGTACTATCATATCTCCTTGGCGTTTATTCCTTACGATGTACGAACGGCGAATACCGTTTGAAACAATGTAATGCCACTTGAACGAAAATTGTTTTCATTCTTACCGTAACGACGCGCTTCCCTTAAGCCGTCATCGCGCACGAAATCTCCGTTCTCCCGCTTAAACCTCCCCGACACCCCCGACCGCCATCCAGGAAGAAAAGGCAGTACCGTGAAACGGGCCGTTTAACAAGCTCTTTCGCACCGATAAACGCGCCCGACGCGTCTCCATTTTCTCCCCCACCATTTTTCGCCTTTACCCCCTCGCAGCTCTCTTTCCCATTCGCCGTGTTCTCTCGCCAGACCACGGCTAATGAAATTCTGGTCAGGTCGCGGAATTCTTTCGTCAGGTGGTGATGCCACCTAACTCCCCGCTGCGTTGTCGGCTCTTGTATTTATCTTTTTTTTTTCCCGGTTCCTATCTCTCTTCCTTCCACCCCCTCGCTGGTTTCTGTCTCTACGGTATGGGAGCTTGCAGTCTCCTGACAGCGGTACGGTGAGGACGGAGGACGAAAAGGGGGATTAGGGGACGAAGGGGCCAACGGGGGTTGCGTGCGTCCTGGCGCGGAGGGTCGGTGGCTGAAATGGGGTGGTGTGCAGTCAGATTACGCTAAGCTATGCCCGTACGTGCTCGCATGGAAGTTCTACCCCTCACCGGGTTTGCCACCCGGCCTGGGAAAATGTATTTATTGTTGTTTGTCCAGCGTTCTGTATATAGCCGTCGGTAGCGCGAGCGAGATGGGAGTAGGCAGGGGACAGTGGACCGCGGGGTTTTGCTCGAGGTTGAGGTTGAAAAAAAATTGCCCGGGGACGGCCACGACGACGCGGAGTATAAATTCCAGCGACGCTCGCACCTCCGCTCGCGCCGCTCCGGTCCATCCGCTCTCTCACGGAGCCGCTTTACTTCTTTTTGGGTTTTTCGATCCGCAAAGCGGACGCGTAAATAAACTGGATGACCACCCCGAAGAGATACCGACGCCCCGACGCTATGCGGAAATGTCCGCGATAGAAAACCACGTCGCAGTGCGAGACATGCACAATCTAGGAGAAAAGAGAAATTCTATCTAGTATACGAAAAAATTCTGCGTTCTCTATATTTTAATTTTATTTTGTAAAGCACTTTGCAGAAATGTATACATTTGCCATGAAAAATTTAAAGAAAACCTTAAACGTAACTTAAAGTGAGTATTTTTTTCGAAAATCGAGTTTGAAGATTACATTTTAAACTAACCAGATTAAAGGAAGAATTCATTTCTTCTTTTTGCAATGATATCAGTCCCTTACTTCGGAAGACACAGAAATTCAAGAAATTAAGTTTTCAGAAAAGGGGAAAAATTATTTTCCAACTCGATAGAAAATTATTGAGTAATTAAATAATACCGACAAATAGAATATATTTTTAACAAGATCATTTTTGTCATTTTCGTTTTACAATCCTTAGAAGACCAATCTTTATTAAATTGTGACAATTTTGATATTTTTCTTTTAATCATTCTTTAAGTTGTGATAATTTTGATGATTTTTTAAATAATTTTAAATGAGTTCACTTTTGATGATTGATGATAGGATTTACCTAATTCATTCATGATAATAACTCGAAAATCATGTTTTTTAATTGTGTCATTTTTGAAGCAAGATAGATGAAAAAATACTTCAGCAATTCCTTCTTAGCACTTGAAATCAAAATAGTCAGTCGAATGCGTATTTTGATAGTTGTTGCTCATGACGATCACTTATTTCACTAATAATAGGGATTAGATAGAACTATCGCTGTCATTCGCCATTCGATCCTCTTGAACTGATACTGCTGACCGTGGCGACGACAAAGGGTCCGTAACTACTCCGGAAACTTTTATCTTGCAGGATTAATGGACGGATTAAAGTATTTGTGGCGGGATGCGGGCTGATTGGGGTAAATCGTAAAGGGATTAGAACTTGATTGGCTAATTTGTAAGTGTCCCCGGCAGCCGGCGCAACTTAACGATCGATCGACCTCCTACCACATACGTGCCCGGTGATACTCGCTCAATGGAAAGTACGGGCGAATTGTCCTTCTTAGGCATAATAATGATGAAATAAATGGATTGTATTCCATGTATTATATTATATGCACGATATTAATTCGGAATGTATCGGCCGCTTGTTTGGTGTTGAATTCCAAGGCACGTGATTTTAGTCGGAAGCTGGCACTCGGATCATCCCACCCTCTTGACAGACCTCGAGGCAACTTAATGTGCGGCCAGTGCAGACTGCTAGACTGATTTACATCGCGTCCCTTTACCGGACGCAGTAAGTACTGGCCGGCGGGAAGCTGCGGTCAGCTGAGAAACGTAGCCTGTGATCAGTCTCGTGCCGTTCTACATCGAGCGAAACCGACGGTAACTAATCTAGTCTCTCATTTGCACATGCATGCTCGATATATGTTAGTGTATCTCTGTCTGTTACGGCCGGTCGCGCCATGGACGAGGAACCAATCAGTGACAGTAATTGGAGGAAATTCGGCGGAAGGAATAAGATCTATTTGCGACTCCAAAAGGAAGACATGGTTCGCCATGAAAACAAAATCGAGGAATTTTATTCTTTTCACGGGAGATCTCAGTAAATACCAATTATCAATAACATGACTGTTATAATTTTCCATTCAATGATATAATTGTATTATAACAAATAACAATTAAAACACATAACAGTTATATTGTTGAATGGGAAATTATAATTAACAGTTATGTTACTGGTAGTGTGTTTGCTGGGATATTTCTACATGGAAAGAACAATTTTGCTAAAGCATCAACAAATTTAGATCTGAAATGCAGATTTGAAAATAATTTTATTGGATTATAAAATAATTATGTAGGACACATTCCAATGGTAATCAGTACTATAAAAAGTTTTGATATTCTAGTAATCACTTGATCCGATAAAATTATTTTCAAATTTATATCTATTTAAATTTTTAGATTAATACAATATTAAGTAAAATAAATCAAGAAGCATTTAAATATAAATAAAAAAGAATGCCATTTTTAGTCAAAATAGCGTTTGGTGTGTTATATGTAATAATATTTATATGTAAGTACAAATTTTTAGATACTTCAGCAAAATTATCTTTTTTGTGTAAAAAAAAGCGCGTTGTAGTTAAAAAAATACGACACGACTCGTCGCGTAACTTAGGAGGGCGGACGGGGGTGGAAGAGTAAGCGACAAAACCCTCGGCAGGGAGGAGATACAGGGAGGAGAGGATGCATCGACGCATTAGTTTAACAACCAGACTCCCGTGTCGCTTGTACCCGGCTGCTCTCGACCCTCGTTTCGCCTGGTTCTGATCGACGTTTCGAAATATTTTCCGACTGGCGGACACGTCCAGACGCTGCGCTTCCTGTCTCCTTACAATTCCAGCAGACAGGTTCCTACGGCGAAACGCGCCCGGGGACAAAACCGTCCCGCGATGATGGACTCGCCCGAAGATAAGGGGGTATTCATGACGAAGACAAAACGTGGCCGTAACCGCGTAGTTATACAGCGTCGCCAGAGCCTGTGTGTCCCTCCTCCCCTAACGGCGGCCGGTTTGTCGTTCGCGAGACAATAAACGAAAACTTTTATTATTAATGTTTCACTGCAAGATAACGCGCGTGGCGATCCCGTCGCTGTAACAGAAACGCGCCGGCGATTCTGTTGCGGTGTCCGCGTATCACTCGCGTTGTTGCTCGCCGACGATTCTTCATCCGCACGCTACTCTCCTCTTCCGTTCTTAACCTTCGGATGATACCGAAATCATTTCAATTCGCAGGTAGCCGTTATACTGAAAGCGAATAACTGTAAGCGTAGGAATGCTAATTAAATCATTATTAAATTTATTCTAGTTGAGAGAGAGGGAGAAAGAGAGAGGAACATTCCTCGAATTGTTTGGCATTGCGGGGATAAATTCCGCGCTTTGTACAAATTTGAGCGAAGGTGGCGTGGGCGTCTGATGCGGCACGTGAGATTAACTCGGGTTCTCTATTCTAGTTGAGGCTTGATCACAAGTAACTCATTCGAGGCGGTCTGTCCGCAGTAAGACGAAGGTCCGGACACTTGGGACATATTCTTGGTCGTTGCACGTGAGTTAGGGCTGCTCCGGAAATCGTAGCCGTTAACAGCTAACGTAAATAACATAGAAGCGGTTCATGCTATGGTCAAAAGGGTCCACGTTTCTCGAACGATCTCTTCCCATTTTTCGTTTTCTGACGCCCCGATTCGAATTTTGCAAAATGGAATGATTATTTTAAATTATTATCCGCGATAAATTATTTATTAACTTAAAATGATGCATAATAATACAAGTTTAAATTAAAATAACCGTTTTACTGCATTAGAAACGATGTTATAAGCATCGTCTAATTAACTTTTTGCCTGCAATTTGAATCTTTTCGCACGAGCGAAATTTCACTCTCAAGTGAAATTTCATCTTTATTTTTGTTCAAATTTCAAATTTATTAAATAAATTTTAACATTTGAGTGCAAAAAACTATTTGGTAGTATAATAGAGATGTTGAACAGTAACTCTGAATTTTTTTGAAAACTTAGAATAAAAAAAACTTTGGCTGGACAAAGAAGATCCAAATTAGCAGACGGAGAGAGTAAAAATCTGACACATACACAGGCAGAAGGATAACAATAAATTAAAATACAAACAACATTAGATTAATGTGTGAATAACACAATTAAAACGCCTTTTCGATCTGAGCTAGAGTTTAGTGCTTAATATTCCAATAATTAATATTTCAGTATGAATTTGTATCTGATTCTGTAAAAATGTAAGTTATTTTTTAATGATTCACGTTAAATGGACTGATATATCACTGTTAGATATGAAAAAAGTAATGGTCATCCCTTGAGTTTATAAATAATTCTAACGAATGTTTATAAATCAAACATATAAAAAAAGGAGTATGAAACCAGCACTGGATGTTGTTTGTGAAGTTTAATTGTTCATTACATTAATAAAAAATCTTTAGACGTTTCGGCCACAATCTGGTCATCTTCAGTAAAATCACAAATATTAGTAAAACACAGAATTTACATATATCTGACATTGAATTCAGCCGTCGTATAATATAAGTCGTATGTATAAACGTGTTCTTTCATCTTGTTAAGGTGCATCGTACAACAATGTTACAGCGCTAATTATCATGTTGCAAGTTATGTAGAGAGAACAAGAATTTCCGAATTCTAATTTAAAAATTAAACTATCATTAATAACTTCTAGTCAAATTTATGAGGATTGAATCATTACCTGTTTTACAGATAAAATGATGAATCTTCCTTCAAGCAGACGGAAATTTCTCGTTGTGTATTGTTGTTCGTTATATCATGTGTTACCGCTATTTATATATATGTCAAAAGTTTAGATTGTTCCAGAATTATTTATTAAGTGTGAGTGAGATCTTTCTTTAGAAAAGACAGATAAACATCAGGCAAACTTTCAGTGTCACTTTGCTTATTAATATCTTTTAGAAGAAAATTGTTTGTTTTTCTTTTAAAATGAATACTGTTGAAAGTATAAGACGTAGAAGAAAATGTTTGAAATAAAATTCAAATAGTTTAAAAAATATTTTAGAATAATTTTTAAAAAAGTTGTTTAAATAAAACATTTTTATTTATAAAAAATGAAAATTAAAGAATTTCTTTTTTTAAAATTATAATTATTGAACTCTTAAAATCATTCAATCTCTTAGAAACCATTCCTCTCTTAAAATTATTTAATTTTTGTTTTAAACATTTTTTCTATTTTTTATACTTTCGACGATAATCACTTTGAAAAAAAACCAATTTTTTTCTAAGGGATATTTTACCCCTTAAAAGTGGGTATGTTTAAAAAATACGTATCTCTTATTTTTATCTACAAAGCAATATTAAAGGCTCATCAAAATTGGACTTGTTAGTAAATAATAAATTAAATTTGAATCAATTTAATGCATTTCTTGAGTTAAAATTTTTAACTCCATTGTTTTAATTAAATTATCAACATATTGAGTAGGTAGCATGACAACATATAGAAATGATTAAAACTAATTCAATTGGACATTTGACGTTACTTGTAAAACGCTACGAATTAATTCCAACACCTAATAATAATATTACAAGAAAACGCTTGATCGATAGTAAACCTTTATCGTGCTATCGATCTTAGTCTTTATTGCGAAAAATCGAGTTTCGAACAAGTTAACAGTAAGCTATTGACATAAAGGGCAAAGATTATGGAGAGAAGGAAGGAAGAGAAAGAAAGAGAAAGAGAGAGAGAGAGAGAAAGAGAGCAGGACGTTAACTATTCTTCGCAGTCGCTGTCTACGTGTTTCGACAGCGACCAGTCAGGACGTGGTCGCTCGCGAACGAGAACACTTAATCCGAGTGGTGCTCGATTAAACTGGTGACAGGGAACGTCAGGCCACTGCCGTGCACCGTGATATATCGTTGCTCGGGAAAAGAGTCCGTAAAAGCACGATGAGCAAAGGGAGGAATTTATGTGCATCCACGGTCTTACGAAGAAAGCGACGAGTGTTACACCGTCCCGGATTGAACTTGTTGATTCTAGAAAGAATGACTTAAGATAACATTCGAATTACTTCAATTTAGGAAGGGAAGATTTTCTTGAATTCAATTAATCTAAAGACTTTCTTAAATTAGAGATTATGTCGCGAAGAAACTTCGTCTTGATGACAAAGAATATATATTCGGATCATAAGTATAAACGCATAAAAATTCTCTATTGTGTTAATTATATGGAAATTCTGTTTGCAATAATGATATTAATTAGTCGTTAATAATGCGGTCGAAATTACCAATGGTTACTTCGATTAATCCGTCCGTCTCTGTCCCACACGAAGCAAAATACATCGCAGGGCACACAGGGGTAGGAGGACAGGCGAGGATAGAATAGCTAGGAGATAGTCTGCGAGCCAGCCGATAGCGGCAAATGACCATTGCTGACATCACATCGTCCTAGTATACTCCCCGATAATTATGTACACGTTTACACGCGGCTACCCAGCAGGCCGCTGCTTGGTCAGCCTTTGCTTAGGATCTTGATGACCAGTCCTTTTGTTAGTCTCAGTAGGGACTAAGTGAATACAAGAAATATTGAGGAGGGAGTGAAACGATACATCACAGGATACAAGATAAACTTTCATCTCTCCATATCTGAACACTAATTTTTAAGCGATTTTTTTTTCAAGTAAATTTTTAACAAACTGTAAGTTTATTCATTATAGATTTATTGGAGTTTGAATTATTGATTTCAGAAAGGATTCCTTATTTTAAAATTATTATTTTTCATGAAATAAAAAAGATACGTTATAACGTAAATGCAATTGCGTAAAAATATTTTATTATCATTCTACTTACATGTAAATCAGTAATTAAATTGAGGCCTTTTTTTATATGAGTATCCATTAAAAAAGCATGGTTCATAAGGAAATGACATTGATTTTTGATAATTTTGAAACAAAGCACTTTTTGAAATAAGTGGTCAATGACTACATTTAATTTTTAGCAAGATTTTACTGAATTCTATGTCGCAAATTCTTTCATTCTGTGGAGCTGACAATGAGTCTATTGAACCCACTCCATTATAAATCTCTTTATCATAAAATAAAATACATAAAACAACAATCAAACAATTCAATTTTCTTTATGCTATTCTCTTATTAAAATATATCTACTTATTGTTAATATTTGTTCTCTTTTATATATGTTATTTTGATTCCTTGAAATTATTTAGTGCCTTTTAACTCATAATAGGAAAACATACTTATTTATTGTGATGCTAAAACTAATAATAAAGAACTTTAATGGAAATTCGAACTCCTTGGAAATTAGAAGTTTCAAAATTTTTTAAATATAAAAAATCGCAACACTTGAACTTATCATAAATATAGTACGATGATTAGCCCATGAATAAAGTTGTAAAAAAGATTGTGAAATATAAAATTCTAAACAATAATAAATACGGTATTTTTAGAGACCGTAACGTGGAAATACGGCAAATCAGAAATAAAGGGTCTAAACAGTAATAAAATTCTCAATCATTATGCTGTTTAAAAATTAGGAAAACGTTTCAGGATTCATATATTTTAACTACAAGTTAATTCACATAAATTAAATAGATTTTATAAATCCAGCGTCAGTAAGACGATATAGACTTTGATTTTGGAGAATTAAACAATTCCTACAAAGTCACTGCTTCGCATATGCTTCTTATCGATAAACGTCACCACGAAATATCACGTTCGAAGAAGATCAACGACGGAACGCCTCCGCCAAGCGAGTCGCTATCCGAGAAAGTCAGGTCAGCGGAGTTATTGTTTTCGCGACGAATGCACATAAAATAATAGAACCTCGAAAGTGCGGCAGAGCGCGGGAGAGGGCGGAAAAAAAATATCGCGCGTAATACGAGCGACAGCGCCATAGGGGTTCCGCACACTTCACGTATGGCGGCCGAGGAATTATTGTCGACGGACGCCGCGTCTCGCGCCGGCGGCGGTGGGCAAAAGATACGCCCGTTCCCGGGGCACTTCGGATTTATCGCAAGTTTAACATTACACAGAAGTTGGAAACGGCGCGAGGGATTGTGCCGGATATTTATACGGTTTGAATGCACGCACGAGGATCACTCTAATGGTTTTATTATACTGATACCCGCGGGATTTCTTGGTGGACGCATTCGCACCCGCATGATTTCCGCGATTTCTCGTTTCGAGGTATCGCAAGTCGTCCTCTCCTCCAGGAGAGAGACATGAGGAAGATCAGATATAAAAATTCCGTGACGGCACGGTTATACGCAGTGGCACGGGATGGTGCCTTTGTCTCGGCGAAAAATTTAACTTGAATTACCGAAATTTAATTTAAAAAATGCAACGACAGCACCAAAAATGAAATATTTTTTTAATGTGCTAGTTGCAAATCACGTTTTACTACTGGAAAAAGAAGTTGGTACTTTTATTCTAGCGTACGACCCGAGTACTATTATTCTCACGCACTTCGGTGGACACCCTGTATAAACTATGAACCGAACCGTGGCGGAGCGGATGATGGCTCCGAAATGTGGCTTCGACGCATCTTTTCTATCGGCACGGACGATTTATCATCCCGAACGTTCCATACCTTCGCCTAACGCCCAGAACGATCCCCGTTTTGCGGTGGAGTCGGTAACGGCCGTGCTTAATGTACCGCACCGGGCCGATAAGCTGTTATACCGTCGTGACGTGGCCTCCAGTTTTTGCCCCGCGGAGCGCAAACATCCCTTTCTTCGCCGTGACGCACGTGACAGTGACAGCATTCACTGTCATGGCGTTATCAGCCTGCGTTGCGAGTCGGTTTGATCGGCACACAAAAAGGGTTAAACAACCGTTTCAAATGACGTTGCACGATAAACAACACTGGCATCGTAATTTATGATTACAAATGTGAATTAGAGTCTCTTTCATCGGTTAATTAATGATTAAATCAGTCATCGCGATTGCCAACACGAGAACTAAATACAGTTTGTCTCAGGTGAGGAAGAGAGAAAACATGTTCTGATACATTGAACTGTTAGCACTTTTGAGTTAAGCATTTTTTTATTTTCTGATTAACTTGTGATTAAATCTGATGGCAATGTAAAAATTGTATTTTTCTAGTTATTGACCACTAAATTTTGATGATTTTGGATACTGAAAGGATTTATTGAAATATTTATGAAAAATTTAGCTAGACACAGATCTTAAAATAATTTTATTTGTTACTGTCAAAATATGTAATTTTGTAGGACGTTCAAACTTATGTAGGATTATTAAAATGTCAAAACTATTTGCAGCATTGTTCATCACTCTTGAGATTCCTATATCAGAGATTCTTGTAGCAACAAGAAGTACAAACAAAATGAATTCTGATTATATGCGTCAAAATTCTGATTATTGTAATTGAATTTCTGGTTATCTCGACTGAATGATAGATTTAACTACGAGCGTCTGATTTGTGCTTTTCTATTGAATCTATCAGAATTCCAATTAATACGGCAAGACTTTTTTTCCAGTTTACGGCCGGATTTCCCGGCATTGCCCTACGGTGTTTATCGAACAGTTTGCGTCGTAGGATCGTGACGAACAAGTTTACATTAGGTCTTCCGAACGATAAGCCCATCTATATTAAGGCAACACCGTTCCAGCTTTGTTGGCTGCGTCGTTAGCTTTATCGTGCAAAGCTACCGTCAATGTTAGCCAATCCTGCAGTTGCGATAGGAAGATAATTACAACTCGTAAACTTCTTTCGTAATGTTTTCATTGGTATAAGTATTTTAATTTTTCGCTCGATTGGGTTATGGAATTTTAGAGATTCAAGCTGTACGGAGATCTGCTCATGATTTGAAAATATTTACTGAGGTCTATAGATATATTTAATTTCCTTTATATGAAAGTGATACAAAATTTTTAAAAATTACGCATCGCAAATATTTGAAGGGCCGACAACGGTGAGTATTTTTCGATGTGTTACATCTCTCTCGGTGCGTTACATGGGAAATATTTTCATAACATCCGTTTAATCTCCTATCAGAGCGTATTTTTCAAGTACCACGCGTTTGACAGAGATTTTTAATTGATATCCCGCACTGTGCGGCGCGCATCGTCAAATTTATGAGTTATCAATACTGAAAGCTGGATTTAATATTTTCTGTTATCTATATGTGTATATCATATTTCAAAAACAAAAACACTAATAGAAACTTTAAAGATAAGCCGAATAACGTCAGCGAAGGTTTCCTCTCGGGAAAACGAGCTTTCAGATATTAGGAAACATGGCACGAATTTTCATCGCTATCGGTCCTATATCTAACTTTGCCAAATTTCGCACTCAAAACTGAACAAGAAAGAGAGAGTGAGAGAGAAGAAGGGGAGGGAGATGGAAAGGATTAGCAGCTTATCTTCCCGAATCACGCGGTCTCCCGATGTTACGCTTTAGATGCTTTTGCCCGGTCAAGATGGTAATCGAGATCTCGCGGCTTAATTATGCGAAGTTCAGTCGACGGATCCGAGTAGTTATGCTAATCCGACCTTATTAATAAGGACTCGAATCGTAGCACAGAACGGTAGCCCTAACCCTTCGTTAAGACCTTCGATCCCCCTCCATCTTCTTCCCCCGCCGTCCTCGCAGCTTGGAATTGCACCCTTTGAATACCCCGCCATCACCGGGGTAAGCGAGATTTCTCATATAATCGTTTTATCCCCCGTTTACTTTCGGGGACCTTCCGCGACGTGCTTGGGAAAATCAGCACGCCCTGTAACGCTTTTTGGATTAGCGCCAGTCATTCATTAAGAACAGCTTACCTTTTCCGAGTCGACGTATTTTTGTAGGAAAATCTGACATTTATATGGTATTACGTTGAATTACAAAAGTAATCAACTAAAATTTTAAATCTTTATTTAAATTTAAAATTAATCTGCATTCGTATAAATGATTATCAAATCTGTTTGATTCTATAGTCTTTTTTATTATCTCTCCCTGTTTTTTACTCTAATCGTGAGAGTTTTGATGCCGCAACGAAATTGATTTATTGTTAGATTTTTTTTACGATGTTTTACGTATCTGCAATGCGCTTCCGGGCCAAAGTTAACCAGCATCGTGACACTACTATCCCCGCGAGTTAAAACGACAGTACGTCAGCTCTGAACAGCAAGATCAATGACCACGCCTACCGCGACCGCATGCGGTACAATGGGAAATCTAACGAGTCCAGTTAGGGAAAATAATAGTTGTCGTCGGCTACGCGCTCGCTTTGTCACTGGACCCGGGCGGACAAAGGCGCCGTCATCGTTTTTGACGGTGCGCCGTCGGCTTTGAATAACCAGGAGCGGCACAGGTGTCACGACAAGTGGTTCGCTCTGACAGCCGGTTATCGGTTATCGGTTATCGGCTATCGAGAACTTTCGAACTTACTGGTCCTTGACAAGACGGCGCGTCGAATTTTACCGTTGACGTGCCCGCGAATCGCGATGTCGCCCTCATTTGAGATCTGCGAGGGTTAATCATGATCCTCTGTGACGCGACGTGATGAGTACTAAAAGGACGCTAATCGCGTATCATCTTTATCAATCACCAAAATTGGACAGATAGACGACTGTATTGTGATAAACGACATTTTGAACGACGATCAAAACTTTTGAATATAGGAATGAAAAACGCATGTCGAATTACTTTGAAATGACATCCTATTTATTTTGCATTACATTACCGCGCTGATAGAAAAGTGATACGAGTAAAAAATTATAAGCATTGGGTCGCAGTGTTTGGACTTTGAAAACTCATGACATAGTTTTAAAGAATACATATGAGTATATAATTGAATACCTATAATTGTAAGCTATTACAGACTTTAATTTGCGCTCCCACATTATGTGTAGATCGGTATAGATGGTGTACATGTGACGATGTTAAGTCTCATTGCGTGTGTCGCAAAAAAATATTTGTCGAGACAATTCCGGGAAGGAAGCGTCGCTAATTGTGACAATATACTTGATTCTATCCTTTTGTTTTTCTTTTATTTCGCTTTGCTCAAGATTAGCTATTCATCTTAAGCCATAATCATACTACTTTAGATTCTGAGAGTCTAAAAAATGTGAAGATAAAAACGAAACTTTGAAAGCGAATCAATGCAGCCAAACATATTGTAATAATAATTAATTACAGTATTAAAATAAATTAATATATAGAAATTCAGAATAAAGTCAAGAATTAAAAATGATTAAGTTTGCAGCAGAATAAAACGATAATATGTATTCTCAGAAGTCTTTGATCAACTTCAAATGCGATAATTTATCTTACGCGATGATACAACGGGGAAAATACGATCGAATTATAATCGAGTGGACATAAGACGCTTCTGCAGTCAATGAGACGCGGATCTGGTTTCACGGCTACCTTCGAGGAGAAATGGATGGTAGAAGGGACGGTTCTGGCGGTTACAGCGGAGCATGGAAACGTTAGAGGGATCAAGGGGTTGGGGTGGAGTTAGTTTCCGTGGCATTGACGGTCCACAATACAGCCCCGATGCCGTTGACACCCCTATTTGCAACGACCCCGACGCAATCTCTGCCGTCGCGCGAAACTGCGTACCGAAAATGCGCCAAGACGGATCTTATTCAGCCTCTTCCGGCCTCTTCACGCGTTTCCGGACGAGTCCGGAAGCCTCCAGCGACGACTTTGTTGTGGGTCTGCCGGAGCATGAATTCTTTCGAATGTCGTAAAAAAAATAATCGCCTCTTTGATATTACTTTCGTGTTTTATCGCTTTTTTTTTGTTTTGTACAGCGAACTATCAGAAGGGTTAGCAATTGATAGAAAACTGATTGCGAAAATGTTCTTTTATATTTTTTTTCGAATGAGTGAACATAAAATTATGACAATTTCCTATGGATTTCCTGGTTTTTCTTTAACTTAACAATGAAAGGGGAAGGACTTGGATAGTCACGGTAATAATAGTGACGATCGATGTGACGTCGTAGATGTA
Organism: Acromyrmex echinatior; assembly: GCF_000204515.1. Next base: position 3,017,377 of record NW_011627135.1, on the reverse strand, counting down.
ACGAGTATTCGTGGTGTAACCTGACATATCTTGAAGCTCCCTCTCGATCTATGATCGATCGCGTCTCCTTTGGAGACGCGCTAATGGTTTCGACAAGCGTTACGGTTGTAACTCCAATATCCTACCGTCAGCGGGAACGGGGCTGCGAATTCGTCGCGTAAATTCTATTATCGTGCGGCTTATCGCGAGTATTCGTAGTACAATGGATAATATCGGCGCTTACCGTCCTCGAACGACCGTAAGCGTCGATCGGTGACGTCACTATCAGTTGTTTCCGCCTCACCAGGCACCACTCCATGCTATCCCAGCAAGATGGCGTCGGTTCACCAGCGCGATTCGCTCGCATATGCACCCGGAGATTTAGTGTGTTGCAAAAAACGGGGAGAATGGTAAAGATCTGTCTGCAAGCGGCAACGTGTTCAACGCCCACGCGTTGAATACGTATAATCTTTAAACTAGGACGTTGTTTGTTTTAGATGATTTTTCAATAAGTGTTTAACTCCCTAATTTTGGATCCGGATATTTTCTTAACTACATTGTAAAAAATTGTTTATAATAAATGTTTTTGCTGCTATACATAATTTTAAGCTACATAATTTTATTCCTCAGATTTTTACCTTCGAAATAAAAAGAAAAATTGTTCAATTACGTTTTAACTTTAAACAAAGATATGTTAATTTAAATTTTAAAGTTCATTGGATCTGCGAATATTATTTAAGAAAATTTTGAAGCAAATGCCGATTTAGGTACAAAAAATAATTTTAACAACTATTTACGTTCTATATCTATTGCATAGTAACTTAATATGAACCTATTAAAAACATTATTTTTTATTATTTATGGTATGAAAGCACGCATAAGAGTTAATAGACAAAAAATAGAAATCGAAGAAAAATCTGAGACCTGGACGACCCTCGCTTGAATTATGATGCTTCCTCAAGAGACCGATCTCCAAGTTTACTCTGCACGAATCTTCCATAGTCTCTACCAAGTGAATCCTATTAGGTCGCATCTGCCCGTTGGGGGATCATTAGTTCCACAGAGCTGCTAAAAGACCATTAGCTTGCGTCCATCTCCCGACGGTGCAAAGCTCGATTCGCGATCTTGCTTATCTCGGGGCGGCACGGACGCAGACCATCCAGCTCGGGGATATTTTTGCTGTTGGCCTATCCGGGCGTTATCTTTCACGCCGGTACCGATAATGGTGGCAGTCATTCGCGGATGATACGCCGAGATAGCCCGAGCGATAGGCGAGGACGGAAAATGCGGCGGCGGCGGTCGAAATCCGGCTAATGGTTTCACTGAATCAAATTCAGCCGGGCGGCTGGCGTTTAACGGGGCAAACAGACAGAAAATGGAGCGCGACCGCATATAAAGAGTCGATGATAACGAAATGATATATGGCGACCGCGCTCGCTCGCTCACTTACTCGTGCGAATGTATTTATGGGGAAGTGAGAACCAAGCCAAACCCGGACGTTGCCTTGCCCACCCCGCACTCGGGTCCAGAGGCCCTTTCGCCTCGGCTTCGACGATACACCCTCTATATAATGCAACTTCCACCCCCTCCGTGGTTGGTGGTGATTGATCGGCGTGGAGATACCCAGCGATATTCACCGCGGGATTAAGTGAATGCGCGGCCACTTAATAACCCTTATATTATATAGCCCTCTATCTCTCGAGTCGAGTAAATGCGCGCGCTTTCGTTGTGTTTGCCGCTCGGGTGTCATTAGGCGTCGAAGAATATCCGCGCCGTTATTCGCTGTAAATGGTGAGTCTGATGGTTTATGATTATTTCGAGATTAGAGAAGTCTGAGGGTGTTGCCTTAACCTTTAGAGATGGGGATTTGCTTTTCTTGTAGACTTTTTACAATAAATCATTAGTAATATATATATAGAAATCAGTAATCAATGACTGCGTGGAGATGGCCGAATTTTATTCTTATGATTTAGAACTTAGATTATGTTATGACTAATCAATCACTGTGCCTTGTTGCTTGCTTTAAGAATTATCATACCTTTGATTGACTGAAATATTGTGCAATTAATGATTTAACATGACTTATTCTGAACGAAAGTTTTTTAAGATTTTTATGATTTCTAATTCTGATTTATTAGTGTGATATGAATGGTGATATATGACTTATTGTAGAAAACCCTTTAGTTTTTCTTGATTATGATTTGATTCACCGAGGAAAAGAAATTGTTCATTTGACTAAATTAATTTAGCTTATCTTTATTTCTTTCGTTGGAAAATATATATCAATATATTTTAAATATATAGATATGTTTGACTTAAATACATACAATATATTTTTCATCGAAACAAATAAAGACAAAATCAATTGCTACTCTTGACAATTTTTTCTTAGTATTATATTTCTTTCATTATTTCGTAATATTTCTGAACTATGACACTGTTTCGGTGCCACTGCTAGTGACACTACAGTGGCTTTCTCGTCCTGTAAATGTTAAAGCACGTCAATCCTTTCAAATAGAATGACATAAAATAGATCATGTATTTTAACCATCGTATCTCAATTAGACACTGACTCGTGAGAACCTTTAATAAGGTTAATGCGACGATTGAAGCGGAAGTTATGTCGGTCCCGTGAGAGAAGGAAATTCGCGGAGAAGCTTAAGAATACCTAATATGTTTTCACTGTCGCGCTGCTTACCGAAGCGTTGCTTAATTATCTTCCCCAAGTAATGGCAGGATAATTCAATAGCGTCGTCTGATAATTATCGATTCCATTAGCTAAATGCGCTATAAAAATCGTTCTTTTTGGCAAGGTTTAATCTGAGGGTACAAAACGAGCAATATAAAGTTTTCTCGGTAATGGCTTATGCATGTAATAATATTGACATTAATGTGTCGAATGAAAGTTTGCAGTTTTTAATTTATTTTGTCAGAGGACAAAAAATGAAGCGCAGATATATGTGAAATATATACTATATATATATTTCTTATATCCATTTCTCCTAATTTAATTTTCTCAATTTACTCCTTTTCTAAATTTAAAAAATTTTTTTATTTTTTTCTTAAAACTAGAAAATGATAAGAAATAAGTTAAATCGAGGTTAAAGTCAATCTATATTAGTAGAAATGAACATTAACGTTTTTCTATTGAATTTTTAAAAATATCTTGTGACCAAATATTCGTAAAAGTATTAAACATATAAAAGTACATTCTCTGAATTACGTTTAAAACATCATTCAAACTTCCGGTTAGCCAACCGGATGATTAACTTGTATAATAAGTAGATTATTGTTTGATTTTATTAATTGATTTTATTAATAAATAAATATTTTACTTATTTAGCTGTATATCTGTATATGAAATTAATTAATTTGATATTACAAGGTGTTTTTGTAATATCAACGTATACCAATAAAAAAAAATCTCTTTTTTAGCTGCGTCCCGATATTCAGATTGATAATAAAATTGAAATTGACTGATCAAGAGTTGGTCACCTTATATTGAACGTAAGAAGTAGGTACGGCTTCCAGACTCCATTTGCTTCGGAGCTGCGATCTGAGCAAGTAAAGGGCTCAGAATCTTTTTATTTCTCGGGAATCGGAATCGCCGCCGGCGAGCGGTAGCGGAACGGGAACGATTGCTTTAATATTCAACGTCCGTAATAGCCGGACATGAGGTTTAGGATTCGTTCAATTATTCAAATCACCGCCTCGTTAGGTCGGTCTAAATCGAGATCTCGGTTATGTCCGGAGGTTGCCGGGGAGGAAATCTAAATTTGCTCGTCGTGCATTTAAATGTTGCATCGGATACATACGAAAGCATAATTTATGTATGTACCAACGAGGCGCGGTCACCGATACCTAGTCGATAATAAACGCCACATTCGTAATCGATCGAAACAATGTTAAAGACGCAACGTGAATAGTCCGTCCTCTCCCATTCTTTTCCATTTTTTCTCTCTCAAGAGTAGTATCGTTTTACTAAAGAGAAATTTTTAAGAAATTAAGAGAGAAGTTGGGAGATTCGTTCGCGCCGGCGGCGCAAAGCTTTCCTAGAGACTTTAACGCTCGTTGCCGAGCTTTAAATAATGCATGAGCAACCAGTCAAAAAATAAGCGGCCAAGAGAGCCGGAAGGGAGTTCTTTCCTTTCTCCCGTAGGTCGGCACGCCGGAAATGAGAAGGTAGACAAGCAGACTCCATTCATTTCTGATTCAGGCAGAGCATTCGTCGAGATACAAGGCAGGTCAACTCGATGAACATAAGATGTAATCGCGCGTAATGTGTCATAAAGCTCTCGAATTCATGCTATTTTCGAAGAGTGAATATTAATTAAAAATAAATTGTATATTTAAATATATTTCTGATAATATAGTTGAATTAGACTGTAACTCGGTACAACAAAATTAAACTCTGTTACACATTGCTATGTTAGGACATCGGAGATACTCGGCGGAGTCAGAAGGGTCTTGGTCATTTTCACATAGGATTGCCTATTAGTGTTTAATCGGTGCTTGATTAAAAATTACAGTTTAAAGCTGCCCCGCGGGAGTTTTCGACCCGACTCGACTGACCAAACCGTAACTGAGTTTCGTACACATCCTCAGGCTATGCTAGCTAAATTCCTCGAGCAGATAATCACGAGGGAGGTACGTACTTCTACATTCTTGAAGTATGAGAAAGTAAGTCTTGCAACCTTCTAATTTCAATTCGTTTTGGCTAAAAGTTTTCATAACGATAACATGTTCAAGCCACGTTGATTATAAAATCATTGTACATTAATCATATTTTAAATCTTATAATAATATAAATAAGAAAATATAAAAAATTAGGTCCTACAACATACAACTAGCAAGTTAAAAGCATACTTCGACATATTTTCTAATTTTTAAGAATTTGCAAAGCATGTACATTATATCGCTTTCTTATTTTAAAAGTATATAATTCCAAAAAATAAGTTTTTCAGAAAAAAGAAAAAACTATTTTTTAATTTAATAAAAAATATTGATTAATCAAATATAATCGGCAAAAAGAAAATACTCTTAGCAACTTGATTAAATATTTCAGTCATTTTTGTTTTATTTTCATTTCACAATTAAAAAAAAACGACCTTTTTTTAAGTTATGATTTTGATTATACTCTACAAAATTATAACAAATCCATAACAATAATTTATTAAAAGTAGTTTAACTCGACGCATCGTCAGCAGTTTATATTTACCTTATGTTTGTTTCTATCAAGTATGTAGATTAAGTTTAATCTCAGTTTAATTTACTCTTCATCGTTTTCTAGTTCTTAGAACTAGAAAAAGATGAATTGAAAACTCTCTAAAATTAACCTACATTGATAGAAACGAGCACATCATACTAAAATAATTAAATTTAAAATAAAATAATTTTTTTTTTGAATATTAAAATTATCTTAACTCTAAATATTTTCTGTAGAAGTAGAACTCCTTTTTATTTACAAAAAAAGCGACTCAAAATGTCACTCTTGTAGAAAGTATTATAATCTCTTTGAAAACCTTAAGACACAAGTGTTATTTGGCGGACACAGAAGTTAAATTAATTCGTTATTAATGATTGATAGAATAATGTTTATACATCTAATTCATATGTAACTTAAAGATCATACTTTTTTAATTGTGCGCATTTTTTAAGTAAGATACTAGTATCTTATTATATTACGGTTTTCGAACTTGTGATAGTAGTTGATAGATTCTATATGTAACATACTTGCAGAAACAGAGGAAATTTAGATTATTAAAGATGACGTTTTTCTCCCTGAAAAGTTCGCGTGACGTGCACGTCAAGAGATGCATCTGGCCGGATTACATTGTTCATTTTCTCACACGCGCGCCCATACGATTAATTGTCGGCGAAACTCCGAACCGTGGGCGCGTAGCTGGCGAGTATTTAGCATAAAATGTAAAATAAGCCGCGGCTCGGGCATAAATTGTATTCCCATTAGGAGGGTAGCGGGGACGCGGGTCGGGTGCATTTGAATACGAGCGGATTAAAAATTAAATATTACCGCGGAAAGGGCCGGCGATTAGAGCGCGCACGGCAGGAATGAAAAACCGTCCGTACTCGAAGGGCGGTGGAAAGGCAAAGGGAGGATGCTGGAATACTGAAAGTTGCGCAAAATAAAGCGGACGGCGCCGTGACTCTTTGCAAAAAAAAAAAAGAGAGAGGAAAAAATTAAACGCTCTTTTAATAATTCGCAGCGGAGGCAACGAGGCGTTGTCCCGATTCGACCGGTGAATTTTTTGGCAGCTCGTCGACGCTTATTCTCGGAACAGAAACGACAAGGTCGTATTTTTACGCGTCATACCAGCATTTATAAATTATAACGTTTGCTCTTAATTTAAGATATAACAGTAAGGCTAATTTTTTTTTTCTACGAGTTACATAAATCTTGTAGAATCGTCCAATGCGAATCTCTCTTCCCTTTCTTTTCCCGAAGTCCAACTAATAAATCCGCGAACGCAAATAATCACAGCTGCAAATCGCCATACGCTTTCTCGTAGCCGTGATATCGCCGCAACTGCCACGCCATAACCATTTTTCACAATTTCTGACGCGGCTGCGGCAATGCGAGCCCGGCAAGTGGCCGTATCTCGCGGAGTTCTCTTTCTTCCGCGGGACATTAAGGCCCGGAGCGGCGCGGGCGAAACGGTTAACTAAGACATCAGTCATAATACGCGAGACAACCGGATGCCGAGGCAGGCGGGGGAGGCGTAAAGGGTCCTCGTAACTTCTCGTTTGCCCAGCTTTTGTTTGTGATGGCCCCCGCCAGTCGCGCGGGCGCGAGACGTATCTCTCCAGCGCCCGAAACTACCTTTACGTCTCGACGGGATCCGTACATCAAAGTTTATAGGATAAGAACGAAGCTACTGAAACGAGCGTGGAGATTGCGGCCGTTAAATGTGGCGAATTCCAGCAGCGGGACTCGTGAATACTCGCGACCGTATACGAACGACGATAAATCACGAGACGATTGTGAAAGAGTAACGCAGGATGAAGTGCGCTTTACTTTAAGAAACTTCTCGTATTTTATATTAAACTGTAAAGGAAAATATGACGTTCAAGTCGAGTGGTTTTATCACGTCGAAATCTCTGTTTTAATTACCAAAAATATATTATTTTGTCAATTTTTTCATTCTTTTAATTGCACATCATTATTTTAAAAAGTAAATCTAGATAATGCAAGAAAAAAATATTATATATGAGTACGTTAAGAATTAATATATTCAGTAATGTGCAAAAAGTCTCCAGGTTGATTTTTTCATGTTTTCTTTTAAAAGTGAAAATTAGAGGATTTTTTTACCAATCTATTGTATTGTATTGTAAACAACATTTATTTCTATATTATTTTTTTAATGACTTATCTTTATATACAATACTCTAGTAAAAATTCCTTTGATTTTTATTTTGAAAAGAAACGTGTAAAACATTTGATCGCGAACTTTTGCCATTGTATATAAAGGATTAAAATAAATAGCGAAAAGAATGGTTTTGCTGAAGTAAAATTTAATTTATATAAATTTTAAAATAATTTTTTTGGACTATCAATAATTATGTAGGACATTCAAGCTGATTGCTGGAAAGAAAATACTTTTTGTAGCATTGCTCATCATGCTAAAGTTTCTTATAATTAATTTGATGATTATTTTTATCTATCTAGATTTGTATCTATCTAAAATTTTAAATACTTTAGCCAAATCGTTCTTTTCGTGTGCTATCTTTTTAGATTGAGATGAGAACAAGGTTCAATCTGAATAGAATAAATTTGAAGTATACTTACTTATTTGAAATATACTTTATTTGCCCTTATTGTCCATCGGGTACACTTAAAATTCAAATCGGACTCGCGTTCGTCTAACTTTCTAGCACTAGCGCTTACCGTCGCGTAAGATAGACAAATGCGTTCTGGTCAGTTGGGAAAGCCCGGGCATGGCATGGGACGAGAGATTTACAAGTTTAGTTACCGGCGATTACACCCTTGGGACCTCAGGCTGATGGGACGCGCCGGCTATCGGTATGAAGTTCCGCGAAGCTCTTCGTTCCCAGAGAGTTCCGTGGCTAACTCTTTCCGGAGTGCTGCCGCACGTGCGATCATGTTACAGGGATTGATTTTCATAAGGAACCGTCTGGAGTAAACCACCGAGAGTAAACCATCGTCAAGATAATAACGTCAAAAACGAGATACGTCCTCCGAACTCTGACGTCCAACGATCGATTCGTGTGACCGTAGAAATATCTTCGAGCATCGTCGAAGGAGTCACGGCGAATTCACGGTGAGCTTGAAATGGTGGGACCACCCAACATCCGTCGCCAACAAATCTCTTCTACCTTCTAACCGTTACAGATAGCCGGCCATTAGAGTGTCATTTTTTCCCACATTTATGAATGACCGGTCGCGGATAAGCCCCTGCGGGATATATCGCCGCGGGACTGATGTATCCCGTGCGCGCCGGCGCATTTGTTTGAATTACTTTATATCCCACGATTTTTTATTATCAGTATCTCCTTTGGCCATACGTGCTCGCGCGTTTTCTCATCGCGAGCGCACGAGTCTCTCTCTCTCTCTCTCTCTCTAGCGGAAAGAAATACACCGCGTTCTCGTCTTATCTTCTCTCACGAAAGAAATCGCTCCGCAATTTCCAACCCTCATCATCGAACATCATTCGATTTTCATGAAGGAGAGCGACAGGGAAATTTTTTTTCAAACACACATTTGTCTCTTATCACGTCTCACAGTATTTACAAAACTCGCTTACAAAGCGAACTATATTTTATAGGAAGCATTGTGAACTCTTATAGAAATTTAATACTGGAAGGTAGCGATTAATTACTTATAAGTATTAAGTATATTGAGAGAGAGAAAAAGAAATAGTTCTGGCAACTATAAATTGACTCTAAAATTTATGTATTCGCAACTAGTTTTACAAAGTAATAAGAACTAAAGTAATATTGAATACTATATTTTTACTATTTTATTTCTTATTACTTTGTAAAACTAGTTGCAGATACTTACATTTTTGAGTGTCAATTTATAGTTATCAGAACTATCTTTTTTCTGTTAGTGCATTATTGGAATAGATACTCAAAATAAATAATCGCTATCTTTCAGTATTAAATTCTCTTCTCTACAATCATATTTTTATTTCTTTCGTCTGCAATCTGGATCTTTTAAATGTTAAAATTTTTACTTAAAATTTATTTAAAAACTGAAATTTGTTCAAAAATGAGGAAAAAATGGAAATTAAAAATGTCTAACTCTTTTTATTAGCAATAAGGGAATGGGGTCCTTTTATTTCAGAAAAATTTGAGAGTGAAATTTCGGTGACAAAAAACATCCAGATTGTAGACAAAGACTTAAATTGGTCAGTATTAAATTGGATTTTTGTAAGGAAAGAATACATGATTATAAAAAAAATATCGCGCTGCTACAAATATCGGAAAAATGTCCTTGAACAATTTTCATGAATAAATGACCAATTATATTATGAAATATTTGAATGTAATTGATATTAAACGAGAAAGAATTTAATCATGTCAATCGGCATTCTCCTGGCGGCATCTCACACCGCGGAATACGTTAGTTTCGTCCCGACGATAGTCCTGAGCGTCCCGTTTGGCGGTCCAAAACCGCGTCGCGTAATGGGAAAATTTGCGTAAACGACGGGGTCATTAAGCGCCCCTCTTGCGCGCGAATGTGCGTGGCGGTCGCCAATGCGGAGACGGGGCTATAACTCGCGGTAATACCAACCTAACCGTGTACCCATGATTATAACGCTGCCAATTAGTCAAGCCGGCTTAGGATGGCAACTCTGCCCCAGGACAAACGTCTATGTATACCTACATATGTATATATGCCCCGCCGTGCCGTGCAGCATCCGCCGGAGCATCAGAGAGAATCCGAGAACGCTTATAAGAACGGATATTCTGATTTGGTAATGCCGACAAAACCCCATTCTCAGTTCCCAGTTTAGATAGAACTAAACTATCCTTTTGATAACACACGAAAAGAACGATTTTGCTCAAATATTTAAAAATTTAGCTAGATACAGATTTGAAAATTTTATTAGATCATCAAAATAATTATGTACACATTATGTTAAATTTGTAATGTAAAATTATGTCCAATTTAAATTATTTTTAATTATTTCTGTAGGTCGTCAATATGTTGTAAATTTAATTAAAACAATAGAATTTAATTGGAAAACAATTTAATTCAAGAAAATACATTAAATTTGACTCAAATTTAGTTTATTATTTATTAAATACATATGTTAATATGGATATTATTTACTTAGAAATATAAATAAGAAATGGATTAATTTTAATATATATTTAGTTAAAAATAAATAAAATGTTATTTAATTCAAAGGATTGTGTTACTATTACTTCTTTGATAATAGTGTTATCAAAAAATTTAGCTAAATCTGAATATACAGTTCTGAAAATAAATTTTTTATATAATGTTAAAATAATTATATAAGACGCTCAAACTACAGAATGGCAAAACTTTTTTTGTAGTATTGCTCATTATGCTTGAGGAGCATCCTGCATTAGGATATTCCTACATTAGACTATTCCTGCAAGAAAGATTTGCCATTCTATAGCGTCTTACGTAATTATTTTGATTTAAAAAATTTATTTTCGGATCTATATATATATTTAAATTTAACTAAATTTTTAGATACTTTAACAAACGTTCTTTTCATATATGAAAATTTTTGGGAAACATTGCATTATTTTCTAATTCTATTGTATGAAATTATATGGAAAGAGCAGTTTTCCTGCAGCATCTAAAAATTGAGTTAAATACAGATCTGATAATAATTTTGTTGGACTATTATAATAATTTGACACTTAAACTGTTGTTTAAGAACCTAAATTTTTAGCTACTTAAAATCTTAGATATTTCAAAAAAATTATTCTTTCCACGTAGAAAAATGAAATGACGATTGAATTATTTTTATTAAGGAAGTGAACGATTTCAAATCTAAAAGAAATGGGATCAACTTAGGACATTCTATCCTGTATTCTCTTCGTAATAACAGAATTGAGATTCGAGATATATGGCGAACATACGGTTTATTCTACAATGATTACATAGGCATTTTGCGATACGTCGTCGCGTGTCGCGACGTGGTGTGCTGGGGAAACAGCAGCGGGGCAAGTTTAGTAATTATTTAGCTAAATTGCGGAACACTTGGTACCGGCGCGGCGCAGCGCGGCATGTGTTTGCAACCGGCGAAAAATCTCTGAATTAATGCTCCGCCATTAATTACGTTTATGAGTCCAAATTGTCTCGGTGTAGCCCGGAATTTATGCAAATGTAGTTTGCGAATTCGACGATCACGTCGGCGCGGAGCGCGGCTCGCCGCCAGAAAGCGCCGCGTGCGCGTTCTGGCCTAGAGCGTGTCTGTAATTCGCTACATAACGCGAGATACGTACGTGACACAGCTGCAAACATCCCAAGTACAACGGTTTCGGGTAGAATTTTATCGCTCTGCGCAAATACTGCTGCAAGTATCTACTGTGATTTCCTTTTGAAAAATAATTCTACGCACAGAGATTTGGATTAAGTGGTTTAAGACGTTAAAATAAGTAAAGTCATTAAAATGATTACGTTATACATTAAATTATTCTTATTTTATCACCAATTTTAATTAATTTGCTTTTAATCAATTTTAACAAAAAATATATTTTTTTTCAATAATATTAACAGAAAATTTGTGTTAAAAACATTTCATATGTCTTAAACGATTCATTCAAATTTTTGTGTTAATAAAAGGGAAATAGAAAGTAACTTAAATATTATGTAAAAATTAACATAAAAATGTAATATTTTGGTACAATTGGAAACTATGCACGGAAAAATTTTACTAAAGTATTAAAAAATTTATTTAAATATAGATTTGAAAATAATTTTGTTAAAAGAATTTTTTGGGGAGATTATTAATATTGCAAGTTAGCTGTGTGGAAAATCCGAAAGTAATCGACGCCGAGTCATATTTCTGAGATAAATTCATTTAAATAATACATATATATATATATATATATATATATATATATATATATATATTAATTTAACATTTAACTTTGACTGAAAATGACGCTCTCGTATTTAAATAATTTTGTTGGACCATCACAATAGTAGACCGCTCAAACTGATTGCTAGAATGTCAAAACTTTTTGCAACATTGCTCATCATGAAATTGCTACATAATTATTTAGATGATGCAACAAAATTATTTTCAGATCTATATCTACCTAAATTTTTATATACTTCAGCAAAAATCGTTCTGTCCGAGTGGGAACATATTTTTCAGTAAAATTAACATTTATAATATGTTAAATTAGCATATTGTTTATTTACCTTAGAATTTACATTTTAAAACTACATTATTTTTATTGTTTATGAATTATAATTAAAATATTATTTTATTATTAAGAAACGTTTACTATTCATTAAACACGAGATCTGGAAACACGATAGTGCCTCGACGCTAAGACAAGTGCAGCGATATGTCGTTGTTTAAATAACATAATAAATAAAATTTAACATAAAAATATTAATAAGGATCGGTTTTCAACACAAATATATTGTACTATGTTATATATTATATTTGATTCCCGTCGTCAATATTTTAATGCCTCACATGGCGAATGATCTACTTCGCGGACCACTGAGCTAAGCGAGTTTTGGGGGAAAAAAAAAAATTTTTGCAGAAATACACGTTTCTAAAGCCGCTTATTTTACGCCGCGATACAAAGGCGGCATTGCGATAAAAATTATTCAGTGTTCATTCGCGCTTGATCTCATCCACTGGCCGGCGAGTGATAGTCAGAAAATCGCAGAAATCAGATTTTCGATCTGAACAATCCGACAGTATCCGACTGGCCGCGGTTAATTTTACTTTATACCAGAATACAGGCTCTTTTTTTTCTTACCAAGCTCGAGCGCAGCTGACAGGTATGCGAACTGACGTATTCCGCACGGCGGAGCAGAACAGCGCGGAACGGTGCGGCGCCAGGAATAACGTTTTGCGTGCCCTTAACGGATCCGCAAATTGAAAATCTCCGGAACAACTGCGCTGATTTCCAAGAGAGGCGAACACGCGGTGCCGCGTTTGTTTTTCCGCTTGTACCCTCCACCACCAAGCCGGTCCCGGAATGCTAGCCCTCTGCCCCGAGGCAGCCGGTGTACATTCTTTCTCTTTCTCTTTCGTTCTTTCTCTCTGACGCGCTATATAGGTATCAGCTGTTTAATTAATTTCGCCTTGTCTCGCGCAAATGAAATGGAGAAACATAATATGGGATCTGACGCGCGATTTTAAAAAGTGTCGGGACCGGCATTCGGGGTGGGTGCGTTATGTCGCTCGTTATGGTGATTTCGGGATATGCATGTGTACACAAATAGTTCCTTGTTGGACCTTCGAGAAGCGAAAATTAACAATTTATGGATCTAAAATTATAGGCATTTTCAAAACGATCGTTTGGCTCGCACGCTCGAATTAAATGATCTGAATTAAAATTTACATATTATAACACATTTTGCATTTGTATTAAAATCAATTCTTGTTAAAATTTTTATGCGTGAAAAAAATGATTTTTCTGAAATATCTAAAAATGTAGGCATGATACAGATCTGAAAATAATTTTATTGAGCCATCAAAATATTTGTGAGGAAACTCAAGTATGATAAGCAAAACAATTTTGATATTCTAGCAATCAACTTGAGCGTCCTATAAAATTATTTTTGATTCAACAAAATTTATTTTCAGATCTGTATCTAGTTACATTTTTAATTATTACAGCAAATTATTCTTTCAATATATTAAATTTTTAACATACGCGAGTATTAATTTAATACAATATGATTGTATTATTTTGTTAAATTAATATTAAATATTTCTTAGTATTAAAAAACACAACTTATGAGTAAGAGAAACAACATAAAAATAATGTATCTCAAAAATGTCAATTTTAAAAACGTAAGATGAATAAATAAAATATGCTAATTTAACAAATGCTAATTTTACTGCAGAAATAAATACATTTGCTCACGAATTGTCAATATTAAATTTTGTGTGATAATTTATAATACATATATGTATTACTTTCTAAAATGTGTTCATCTTGTTAAATTAACACTTGTATTAAAATTTGGATGAGCCATTTGACCATGATCAATGTGTTAATTTTAACACAAATTTTCCAACCGTATGTTTGCAATCTCGGGGCTCGCGGGTTTTAATGATTAAATTGAATTAACGGGATGTATGTAAAATATATGTGTACGTACGTACGCGTGACATTTGTATTAGAAATGCTTTAATTTCGTCGAGCGATATCGAAAATTTGTCCGCCTTTCGATTCTGGCGTTCGTTAATCGAGCACTGGCGGGCGACAGCGGGCGTTTTCACGGCTGTCCATCACCGCGGTCGCTATTAGGGTAGCTCTTGTAAAGTATGGATTTGAACCAGTCGTATAGATGCCGCGGGATAGGCACCTATCGCGCGTTTCGAGGATGCCGCGGGCCACGCTCGATACCGGCTTTATTAGTTCGCGGTAATAAATCAGGAGACAGATCAATTTTGCAGCGCCCCCTGATTTCCGTCCTGGGGACATCAGATACAAAATTTGCAACCCGCCCATGCAAACTGCGGGTTCCAACGTTCCTTCCGGTTTTCAGCTCTGTTATCCAATATCCACGCGACCGATATATTTCATAAACGTTCCACGATATTAAGCATCGAACACGTGTGATTTGAGTTTTTCGATAGGATTCTCCCCAAAAATAGCGCCTCTCTTTCTTTCTAAATTAATATCATTTTCTATTTAAATATAATAAAATTTCTCTACATATTATATGTGACTTTCTGTCGTACATTGAGAAAAAGTGTTTTATATTTGTGACTAAAATTGCATGGTAAAATAATAATGATTAAACAAAGAAACAAACAGTTTATTTGGTTAAATTAATTTAGTTTGCCCTTATATATTCTTTCGATGAAGAATATTATGTATTTGAGTCAAACATATATATATATATTTGACTTAATATACATATTTTCTCCAATAAAAGGAATAAAGATAAAACCAAACAATTACATTAATTTACATTAATTTCGAATGAATAATTTTTTTTTCTTGTGCAGAAGCTTCATTTGTACTATAATTATTTTATTATGCAACTTAGTCACAAATATCAAACATATTTTTCTCTCAGTGTAAGCCGAGATGTCATATTTATGTTGAATTTCGAGTAATTTTGAAAAGTTAACTCCTGCTACCACATCCGATGTAAAACTATCGCACAAACATAACGCTGTGCTCTGCCCATCGTTATTGCTTTTTACGTTTACTTTTCATCGCAACTATAACAGAGCGCGCGGCAATTGAATTTTGCCAAAGCCAGACGTCGCTCGCGCGCTCTCGTTCGCTCGCGACGTCCGTCAACAGTAAAATTCAAAGCGGCAACTTTTGGAAAATATCGTCGCCCCCGGACGCGCTCGAAAGCGCGCGCGGGACACAAACGAGAAGGTAAGCTCGCCGTTTGACGTTTTTCGACGGGTTAGTACGACGACACGTCCGGCACAGAAATTAGCGTTACCGTACGCGGCGCCGTTGGTTAACGATAGGCTGGGAGGGATGGTGAGAGCGAACGGATGGGAGGACAGGGAGGGAAAGCTGCGTACGCGAGGGTGACCAGGCGGATGGCTTCCATATATACATACATCGACAGGCGCACATCGATTATATGCTCGATTAATTCGCGACCGTGCCGAACCCTTGGTCCGTCCATCCATTCGCTAACCCGCTCGCTACGCGCGCGCGGACGCAACGCGCGCGAAATCGATCGCGCGCACGTGGACGTACGCACTTGCGTTTTAAACTTTGCGGCTTTTATTGACGAGGCCTCAAAAACAGCACCGGGCTAATTTCAGTTATCAGCAATTAGAATTTCTACACGAGATATGCCAATATTAAATTCTCCCGACCAAGAATGACGGAACATTTTCATCATATCTCGTGTAGAAATTCTAATTGCTGATAAGTGAAATTAGTTCGGTGCTGTTTTTAGTAGGCTTTTATTTATTAATTTCTTTACTTAATCCATATTTTTTTTAATAGCCTTCATTAATCTTTTTACATTCGAAAACTCAAATTTTTGATAGGCCTTTATTAATATTTTTACACGTCATCAATAAGGAAAATTTACAAATAAATGAATTAATAAGATTGCCATTTCATAAAACCAGATTGATAGTGGTCAATTCGTGGAATAAAATGTGAGTTTTTTAAACATTTTAATTTTTTCATATTTTAATTTCAACATTTACTATTTAGTATATTTCAGAATGAATATTTTTAACAATTCTCTACACGGAAGGAAATGGTTTCGTTAAAATATCTAAAAATTTAGTTAAATACAGGTGATCTGAAAATAATGTTGTTAAATCATCAAATAATTATGTAGGACATTCAAGCTTCTTTCATAATTTTTTTTAGATCTGTATCTCTCTTCCTCCCTCTCTCTCTTTAAAAATCTATAATTGATTATTTTCAAACTTGTATTTAGCTAAATTATTAGACATATTTCAGCAAAATCACTTTTCCGTGTACATTTCGCAAACTGTTTTTATCGATAATAACCCAATAATTTCTATCAATGTAGGTTGATTTTAACTTCTTTATATTTTTTATATTTTCTAATTCTTTATATTTTTTAGTTCTGTGAATTAGATAAAGGGTAAATTAAACCGAGAGTTCATTTGCATTAGCAGAAATGAACATGAAATGATTATTCAACGTGTACCTATATTCCAGTGAGAGACAAATCGCCTACGAAAAGTGTGTACACTGGCAAATCGAAAATATAGCGTATAATTCACTGCGGCGTGAAGGCACGCACCGTTGCCGGTCGCGTCGATAATTCGATTAAATTTGCGTAGATGCACAATGCCGATGAAGAATCTGTCGGTGCGGCGGCCACTTTGGTCGTCGACCCAGAAATTTCTACGTTCGCAGGATAGTCGATCTATGCTCGCAATTCCGGCGGGCAGGGGAAAGGGAGCAGCGAGGTGCAACGGCAGCATAGGGAGAGAAGAGAGAGAATAAGAGAGAGAGAGAGAGAGAGAGAGAGAGAGAGAGAGAGAGAGGAGAGGAGCGAAGAGGGTTATAGGGGAAGGAGGAGACGAGAAACGGCCGTGCCGACCAGGCGTTACGAAGGGATGGATTTGGATTTGAAGGGTGGCACAACGTGGAAGGAGGGGGTGGAAGGATCGGAGGTTGGTTGAGCAATTAGCGAGCCGTCAGTGGCACAGTGGCTGACAGGAGCCATACAACCTACTACCTCCAACTCAACCCCCTCTCCCCCCCCGCCCGTCACCCTCTTCTCCTTCCCCGATCCCGATTCCTCGCTTCATCCACCTACGGTTCCTATGTATACTCGTATGCCTTACTCAGCTGGCAAGAGAAACCGACACGCGTTACCCCTAATTAGAATATCCGCTGGTCGATTACAACGCTCGCCCGTATCCCGTTGCATTCGCCCGATATTTCGAAATTTTTTCATCCGTGCGATACTTTTCCCCTCTCTTCCCCCTTTCGGTAGTGGTTAATTACTTTTCACGTAGCGTGAAAATAAATTTTTTATTTTTTCAATGAATTTTTCGCAGATAATAATTTTAAGATTTAAAGGATCTGGATTGCCTTTAATAACGCATAAAATGACTAATTTCCATTTATACCAATGTAGAGTAACTTTATATAAATTTACTATTTATCTTTTTCTAATTTTTAAAACTGGAGAAAGGTGAAAAATAAATTAAAATACATTAAAGAGAGAGAAATTAAAGTTATTTTGTATTGGTAAAATTGAACATTTGAGAGCTAATCATATCTTTTGAAAAATAAAAAAATTTATAAAAGATATGATTTATAGAAAGTTAATTGCTACGTTCTAATGCTGAATATTGTTGCATCGTGCAGATCCGTGGAAAATATCGATTTCCATTTATGTTTTATAATGCGCCGGATTTCAACCGCTAGCCCGCGCGAGGATCGATAATTAGAAATTACGGCATCACGATGGGATATTTTCCCGAAATCTTCATCGGGACTCGTTAGCGTTTTTAAGCGCGTCGAATTCCAATCAAAATCCTCGATCCGCGATATTAGAGAGGGGGAGTAATCTCTCGCAGAGAGAACTATCATATGAGCGCGCGCGCTCTCGGCGCGAACGAGGGGCACTGCGAGAGCGAACGCAATTATAATTTTAATTTCGATGGTATTTAATAAAGGGGTGCATCCTGCTACTCGCTTCGTCGGGCGGTCGACCCTCCATAGCCTGCCATACGGCTCTGTATGGACTAATTAGCAGTTATGGCCTGCGGACCGCACGAATGCATTCTGCTGCTGCTGCTGCTGGGTCGCCCGTTGCTCTTTTGCGTCTCGAACATCTCGGTCGGTTGAAAACACCATCTAGCCCATCGGATGTACGGCGTTTATTGTTTCGTTCAAACTCTCGAGAGTTTCTTTCAAATCTTGAAAATTGTATTATCGGTGCGACTCGGATCGCTGACTCGATTGTGCCCGAGTCTATATATTTTCGTCGTTTCTTTTATCCCATACAATTGAGTTAAATAACCTGCTTTGTACGGAAAGAACGGATTTGCTGAAGTATAAAAAGCTAAAATAATTTAGATTTAAAAATAATTTTGTTGGACCAGCTGAATATGTACGTGGGCCATTCAAGCATGATGAGCGATGCTGTAAAAAAATTCTAACATTCTCAACTAACTCGAGTGTTTTATATAAATATTTTGATAGTTAAGGAATTTTATTTTCAGATCTTACTAATTTTTTATAAATACTTCAGCAGAAAACCGTTTTTCGTGCAGATACAGATCTGTTTTATGTAAATATTTTGGTAGTTAAACAAATTTATTTCCAGATCTTGCTAAATTTTTATAGATATACTTCAGTAAAGTCGGTTTTTTTTTGTGTAAATACAGATCTGAAAATAATTTTGTTAGATTAGCAAAATATATGTGTAGGACACTAAAGCATAATGAGCAAAAAGTTTTGACATTCTAGTAAACAACTTGAACGTTCTACATAATTATTTTGCTGATCCAACAAAGTTATATTTTCAGATCTGTATCCACCTAAATTTTTCAACAAAATCGTTCTTTCCGTGAAGAGAAAGAGGTTGTATTTTATATCCAGGGGGGGGGGGGGAGTCGCCTCACGCGGCTATCTCTAATGAAACTGATCGTAAAGCTTTTTAAAATTTTCATGCGTGTCACTCGATTACGTCCATAGTGAACATGCGGGATCCATTTGAAATCGTGCGCCTAACTCAATGACCGGTCTCGAAAGTTTCGCCGAATTAGTTTAGTCGACGCGGGTTCAATCGTGCTTCTGTGATGCGCCTTCCTATTTTTTTCGACCCTTTTGGAATCGAGACTTCGAAATAGAGAAAAAGTGAGAGAAAAGGGAGGGGAGCATATTCGGTGGCGCACTGCGCACGTTGAATCGAATTACAACGTAGACGTGACGCGGCAATCGAATCGAGGCGGCGACGAGCGCACAACGAATCCATCAGGTTCGCTAATTGTCAAAGTATCGACGACGCGACCGTGTCGGTATAGGAGCGTCGACATCGGCCCGGCAAACAACGAGCGTGAGTAATTAAGTTACCGTTTTATTTCCCTCCCACCGGGAGGGAAAGCCGCGCACGGCCTACGTCACGCCGCGTTCTCCATCCTCCTTTCTCCTCTCCCTCTTCCCTTGTTCTTCTCAATACCTTTTTTTCTCGATTTCATCGATTCCATCCACCCTTTACGCGATCTTTTTTTTCTTTCCCTCTCTCTCTCTCTCTCTCTCTCTCGCCCCCTCCTCCCTCTCTTCCCCCTTTAACCCCTAGCTCTCGCTGTTCGCCGGCCGGCAGTCACCAACTCGTCCGCGTTGTGCCGCGCGCGGCCGGCAGCGCGTTTCGGTCAATTTGCGGCCGAGTCGGGCGAACATTCGCGATTCAATTATACCGACAACGAAGTTTGCTCGGATCAAATGCCGAAAGGCTGAAAATCAATTCGGGGTGCGATCGGTTTAATGGGGGCACGCACCACGTGCCGCGGCCATTATAGAGCATACCCCTGGCCCCGCCGCCACCACCATCGCCACCGCCGCCGCCGCCGCCGCCGCCGCCGCGCTACTCGCCTCCATCATCAACCCCCTGGTCACCCTCGACACCACCAAGCGGCCCGTCTCACCCGCTCTATTCCACCTCCCCCCGCGTGTGTATTCTCCTATCCACTCATATGCGTACCAATGCGACTCGGTTATCTCACGCAGCTTAGGATAAGTCGCTTTGACAGATTCTTGACAGGTTCACTAATCCGGTTTGACTAAATGAAGAATTTTGCATCATTTTTTAATAAGTACATTGAGAGAAACATGTTTGGTACTTGTGACTATAATTACATAATCAAATAATTATAGTTAGGAGCCCTTTTTATAGTTATTATTGTTACACTGTTAGATATAAAAGTAGTATTGGTAACTGTCCCTTAAATTAAAAATATTTTATTTTAATTTTCTTGTGTGTCAAAATCTAAATCAATCTATTTTTGTGATTAATTTTAATGTAAACGACGCCCATATTAACGTATGCATCTAATAAATAATCGAATTAATAATAAATTAAACTTGAGTCTTTATTGCACTTTTTTGAGTTAAATTATTTTCCATTGTTTGTGTAGTTAAATTAAAAACATGTTGAGCAAGAACAGTAGAGATTTATAGAAATCATTAAAATGAACATAATTTATAATAACATTATAAATTTAACTGTGTATAATAAGAGAGAGAGAGAGTAATAATAATAATTATTATATTTATTGTTCTATATATCAAAAAGAACATATGATTATCCCGATAACTTACACTGAAAAGAACATTTTGGCTGAAATGTTTCAAAATTTAACTAAATACAGACCTGAAAATAATGTTGCTAGATTATCAAAGTAAGTATGTACGACATTCAAAATTAGCAATGATGTAAAAAAATTATTATATTTTAGCAATTAGTTTGAGTATCCTACAATTTTTAAACTTTTACTTTAGTAAAAGTGTTCTTTCTAGAGTCGTTTTCAAGGATGACTATAATATATTTCCTTTTTATATAAAATTATAAATATTATTATTATTAGAGCATCTATATAAATGGAACTCCTAATTATAATTATTTTACCATGTAATTATAGTTATTACATAGTCACAAATGCCAAACACTTTTTTCTCAATGTATGATCGCGTTACAAAAAGACCATTCGCCACAGCCATCGTTAATTTATATTGCTTTGAGATTACATTTTGCAATCAGACACGACAAGAACGAAATAAATCTACAATCACTTGATTTTTATAAAAATATATTTTATTATAGATAGCTTGAAAAAATTACGAATGAAAGAAAATGATGAGTACAAGATGAGTACAAGATGAGTTAAGATACTTTATGTGAATAAAACGAATATACTTGAAGATAGTTCTATCCCAGGCTGGCGAAATCACATTTCTCTACCTCGGGAATACACCCCGCAACAGATAGCCGTAAAGACCCTCCTGCGACGGTGAACCGCCATCGGAAGTTCCGTCGTATCGAAGTGGCGTGCTCGCGCGGCAAATCGAGCCCCGTGCGAGTGGAATGATGTCGACCGAATATATTAGCCCGGGCCATTAACTCTCCCGGGGGAAAGGAGCAGCTCGAATTCCACCAAAGATATTACACGCCGATTATTTATCCGCCACCGTCGCCGCGAGGCGCGTTTCGACGGCTCGCGTCGATCAATCGCGCGTATAAATCGTGTCCGAATCGAACGTGGCCGGCCGATTCAAGGCCCATCAATTGCCCCGCAATCGAGAAATCCCTCACCCCTTTCCCAGATGTTTAATAACCTCCCCCAGCTGGGCCGTTCAGGACGATGCACGTGATAGCGGGATAAGCCTTGGGATGAGGTACCGTGCGGCTCGGCTAAAGGGTGTCGGGGGTGGTTAGGGGAGTAGAAGAACGGGCTGTGTGGGAAGGGGGAGGAAAGGAAAACGGGTAGGGTTGAGTTGCATATGAGCGATTGCCACACACGGCGTGTAGCGCCGGCCGTGGCGGCGGCATTTACGTTAATTAAATTTCCCCAGTCCGTAGGACCGATCCTCCGGCCCTCCTCACTTTCAGCATCGGTCTCTCTTTCTCTCTCTCTCTCTCTCTCTCTCTCCCCTCTTCTCCCTCCCTTCCTCATCGACCATCAGCACCCGGTCCTCTGACCCCACCCTTCGTCCGTTCTTCCCGCGCGACTGTTGGCTCCAGCATCAATCATTGCACGCTCAGACTCACTAGCCGGACTTCCAGCCACGTCGGAGGATCGAGTCGCGAGAGACTGTTTGAAATTGCGAGAGCGCGTGGACCCCCCACATACACACATACATACTCCATGCGTTATATCTTTTTTCTCTTTCTCGCTCACCTTTGATCCGCGAGTCTGGGATAATCGTGCCGTTGGTCCAACCATCCCTTGCCTTTCGCAGGAGCATTTGGTTAGTGAGCGAGTGAGCGCGCCTGCTTGTGACGTGTGTCGCTCAAAAGCTATGATTTCGCGCTAACTAATGGCCGATACCAATTAAAGGCCGCTGGGAACGGTTTCCTTGCCGCGCGCTCTTAAACGCCGCGTGAGTGATTCCAATTTCGATGAGAGGGAAGGCAGCGAGCCGAGGGGAGTCGGATAATCGATCGCGTTACAGGATGAATCCTCTGGGAACTGTCAGAATTTGAACGAAACTATGATCGACCCGCTCGTTTCACGGGTAGGGAAAAGAGACCTTAGTCATTATTTTATCAGTTCCAGTGATTTACGTGCTTTTTCAACCGACGACCGCGAAAATTCAATTCTGGATGTATTCGCGCACGGCAAAATCCGCTGTCTTTTCCTCATCGCATCGGAGGAATATAATCGACTTTGCGGAACAATTCTATAATCCCCTAAACTTAATTAAGGGCGAATGAACCCTAGTCGCGGGGCAGGACTCGAGTTAACTTGGCTATAAACAAGAACAATATCTTCGTCCTTGCGGCATGGCAAACTTCGTTACGCTTTCGGGGATGGGCACGCGCCGGCAAGGCGAGGCGGTATCTGAAGACAGTCGTAAGGAGCGGAAATAAGGTCGTCCCGGAGGATTGCCGG